>CM060296.1:4135616-4143116 GCA_030684275.1 Acipenser oxyrinchus oxyrinchus | reverse complement strand
GATGAATCACAATACAGAACAGCTGCCTTACTGTAAAACGCGATGCAACGGCCGTTTCCGGGTTATAAGCACGCACCTATGCAAACAAAACGCCAGCAGGCTGCATGGGTTTGAAAGCTCCTATCTATCTCTACAAAGAGATATCTCAATGCCAGACAAGCAAGGAGACCTTTGCTCTTTCCACACATTCCACTGCAGGAATTTGCTCCGGCCGCTCTCTGAATGATGCCACTGACCCTGCTGCAAGAACATCAGCTCAATAACATAAAAAAAGAGACCCGGTTTATCCTACAGCGCTTTATTTGACAGAGACAGAGACAGAGAGAGAAAGGGGGGGAGAGAGAGAGAGAGAGAGACAGAGAGAGAGAGAGAGAGAGAGAGAGAGAGAGAGAGAGAGAGAGAGAGAGAGAGAGAGAGAGAGAGAGAGAGAGAGAGAGAGAGAGAGAGAGAGAGAGAGAGAGAGAGAGAGAGAGAGAGAGAGAGAGAGAGAGAGAGAGAGAGAGAGAGAAAGAAAGGAGAGAGAGAGAGAGAGAAAGAAAGAAAGAAGGAGGGAGAGAGAGAGAAAGAAAGAGAGAGAGAGAGAGAGAAAGAGAGAGAGAGAGAAAGAAAGAGGAGAGAGAAAGAAAGACAGAGAGAGAGAGAGAAAGAGAGAGAGAGAGAGAGAAAGAGAGAGAGAGAGAGAGAGAAAGAGAGAGAAAAAGACAGAGAGAGAGAGAGAGAGAGACAGAAAGAAAGGAGGAGAGAGAGAGAGAGAAAGAAAGAAAGAAAGAAAGAAAGAAAGAAAGAAAGAAAGAAGGGAGAGAGACAGAAAGAAAGAGTAAGAGAGAGAGGGAGAGAAAGAGGGGGAGAGAGACAGAAAGAAAGGAGGAGAGAAAGAAAGAAAGAAAGGAGGGAGAGAGAGACAAAGAAAAAGCAAGAGAGGGAAAGAAAGAAAGAAAGAAAGAAAGAAAGGAGAGAGACAGAAAGAAAGAGCAAGAGTGAGGGAGAGAAAGAAAGAAAGAAAGAAAGAAAGAAAGAAAGAAAGAAAGAAAGAGAGACTTTTGCGTGCCACTTGGATGCACATTGAAGCGCGGCCCCCACGATAGGACAGTCCAGTTTAATGCGATTTCTGTATTTGTTGATTTTTTGTCACCATTATAACCCTGCGGCGCTGCGTTTCACAGACCTGCTAGCAAGAGGGAGCGAAGCAGAATGCTTTCATTTAGTCACAGTAGCGGGGGCTGTGACAATTCAACCGGACCCAACAGCCAGGAGCATTGAGGAGGGTCTAAGAGCTGCATTTCCATCACTGACAGCCACAGATTCAACCTCAGGGCTCTATCTGCACCGTTTTAGATTATTATTATCATTTATTTCTTAGCAGACGCCCTTATCCAGGGCGACTTACAATTGTTACAACATATCACATTATTTTTACATACAATTACCCATTTATACAGTTGAGGTTTTTACTGGAGCAATCTAGGTAAAGTACCTTGCTCAAGGGTACAGCAGCAGCGTCCCTCACCTGGGATTGAACCCACGACCCTCCGGTCAAGAGTCCAGAGCCCTGACCGCTACTCCACACAGCTGCCCCTTGGTTGGGGGTCACTATGGGGTAATCCACCTCCTTTTTGTTTCTTTAGTGTGCAAACATTCAAAACGGTACTGTTATATTAAAAAAAATAAAAAAAAACGACAATTACATTAAAATCACAGGCGAACCCGCGTGACAAATTGAAAGCAGTTCTACTGCCTGCGGCTCTACGCGCCATTACCGAAGCGATGCAATATTTAAATACCCTGCCAGCGGATCACCCCAGCACCCCGAGGCACGGTGTAATGCGCAGGTATTAAATTATAAACACCTCTGCACACGCAGGATTTCATTTACTGCAGCAAACACAATTACTGTTCTGATGTTTTTTTTTAAAAATAACACTGCGCGACACACCGGAGCGTCTGCTGTGTTTTACAAAGCAATCAAATACGGGAAAGGGTTTGAGGAGATGGAATTTCAAAGCTCTGTATTAAAATATTCTTAACACTGGTTTTTATTCCAACTCTCCCCTAAATTACTGAAGTGCTTATTAGAAGCTTAATTTGTAAAATTAAATTTAAGGTACAGTTAAAAAACCCAGGAGGGCCAGCGGGCCACCCAGGACCAGGGTGAGAGACCCCTGGTTGAGGTAACAAGCTCAGGTGTGTCTTATTAGACTCCTAGTAAAACCTGGAATGGATCGAACTGCCCTGGAATGGGAGTCTTATTTACATCCGCGAGTCACACCAAGTTAAACGATACCAATACAAAAAGCCGGACCATAGCCGACAGGACATATATATAATCCCATAACTACATGTTTTAAATAAATAAAGCAGAAGCATAGCTTATATCCTAAATAGAGCCTGTCTACCTGGAATTTCAAGAGCCGTGTAATCACTGCTGGAAAGAGGAAGTAGAGACTGATTTCTAAGGAATGTGACCCATGCCCGTAAATTGTAATAATAAATCTAGTTTTGCAAAAAAAAAAAATCACAGAACCAAGTACTGTAAAAAAAACAACAAAAAAAAATCATGCCAGATTTTTTTTTTTTTAAAACAAGTAGGCCTATTTACATACACAACACACACAACCAAACGCATACCGGTACATTAAATATTGCGTTAAAAAAAACGTAACTTATCGTTCTTCTGCTAGTATAGGCTTACTGAATACGTGTCCCCAGATGTATAAAGGGAGGGGGGGAGAGAAGAGAAGAGGGGAGGGAGGAGGGAGAGGAGAGGAGAGGAGAGGGGAGGGAGGAGGGAGAGGAGACTGGAGAGGAGGGGGAGAGGAGAGGGAGAGGAGGGGAGGAGAGGAGAGGAGGGAGAGGAGAGGGGAGGGAGAGAGGGAGAGGAGAGGGAGAGGGAGAGGGGGAGGAGGGAGAGAGGGAGAGGAGACTGAGAGGATGGGGAGAGGAGGTGGGGAGAGGAGAGGAGAGGGAGAGGAGAGGAGAGAGAGGAGAGGGAGAGGAGAGGGGAGGAGGGAGAGAGGAGAGGAGACTGGAGAGGATGGGGGAGGAGGTGGGAGAGGGAGGGAGGGGAGAGAGGAGAGGAGAGGAGAGGGAGGGAGAGGGGAGGGAGGAGAGGAGGAGGAGGGAGGGGGGGGGTCCGTTTTGTTTACCGATTCTAGTTTCGGGCTTGGGAACAGCGGTAGGGGGTCCGTGTGTATTGAATTACATTCCCCCCCCCCGCTCACTAATGAAATCCAGGGTCCAGCTATAAATTGGTAGTTAAATAAGCTCGGGGCTAGGATCTGTGTGGTATATAATAAAATGTATTTATTTGTGTGTTTAGGGTAACTCGATTGGATTACGCAGCCGAAACCAGCAGCTAGGCCCGATAAGCAAAGTTTCGATTGCGTTGTCATGGCAACTCAATTCAAAAGCGTTTAAAAAAAAAAACGGTCCACAAAATCCATCTATGAAAAGAAAATAATAATACAATTTGACAAGATTGTAATAACATTTTCTTTATAACCAGTACACAGAAAATAATTTTCAAAGCGGTCAAAAAAAAGTGAAAAATGACGCTAAAAACGTGCATTTAGACCGAATCCAGCTTCGATAGTTGTTAATAAGAAATAAGATTCGTGTTTATTATACAACACTATGCACAGTACCGGGATACACGGTATTTTTTATAAATCTGGAGGGAAAAAAATAATAAATAAATAAAAAGAAAAGAGTTTTCTAAATGATTAAACACTCAACTAGTATCACCCATCTCACAACATAAGGGGGGAAACACGACCTCGTTTTAGGCCCATTATATTTTAAAAGGCGATTCGTGTTATTTATTGATCACGTTTAGCTTAAAAGGTTTAAACCTAGCTATCCTTTTTCTTTTGTTTTCTCCTGTGTAGTTTTGCATTAAATATACATCAGCACTCAGTCTTAAGCGCTGTGTGTTTTTCCCCCACTTTGAAAGCAAGAAGGCGGCCTGTATACACAACGCAACAGGAGCAGCTGGCTGTGTGAACCCTTTGCGACAGTAAACATATAAAATATTCATTTTTTAAAGCAGGGATGGGGGTGAATATAGCATATTACAAGTTCAGTCGGTCGTTATTACACGGGTTTCGGTGTACTGAACCCAAGCAAGACGCTCAGGTGAATAACCAAGTCATACATAGCTTGTGTATAGAATAGAGCACGGTTTGTCAAAATTATTATTAATTATTATTAATTATTATTATTATTATTATTGCTTGCGTAAATTTGCTAGTTCACTCAAAGCAATTAACCAGATACCTTAAAAAAACACGCATGTTACGTCACTAGCCTAATTAGAAGCCACGTTTAAAAGGGTGGTAATATTATGAAGAGAAAATAAGCTACAACGACTAGTTAACACATCTGAATGAAAATTAACAGCACCGAGGTATGGATATTTTAATAAATACAACCCCCCCAGTTCAAGGATCATGTCAACAGAAAAGTAATTCACCTGGCAGGTCGAGGAATTAAAAACAGCCACACCTTGCTTGAGAAATATGGCGTAGCGAAACTGAAGGAGTATCGCTTCTAGGAAGAAAGCCTGGGAATATATATAGGCAGTGTGGCGATAGAGAAAATACTAAAGAAAAAAAGAAAAGCAGGATACAGTGAAGAATTGAGAACCTCCGCCATTGTGTGACATTAAAGGTTTTAAACGCATCTTCGCCAGTTTAGTCAGTTCTATAAAACTAAGAGCGTTTTATTTGTATTTACGTAACCTACATAACAATAACAGAGCGATACTAAAACCTATAGAGTTAAAAAACACACACCCCATTCTAAATTACACAGATTTTTACTGAAAAAAGCCAAATAATAAACACATTATTCAATTCACGTTCTTACCTTGCAATGCCAGTATATATAACACCAGCGTTATCAAACTCGATCGTCTCCTTAAGACAGGAAAGTCATGCTGCCGGCGAGCCATGTCAATAATCAAACAAAACAGTTCACTAGAATTGCAAATAAATCAATCAATAAAGCACAGGCGAAACAGCGGACAAATTTCAAATTATACAGCCGCTGCGGGTTTAAAGATCAGGCGGGTTTAAAGATCAGGCGGCTTTAAAATAACAGCAGTCTATCGTGAAATCCTGGTTGGTTTCGGTTAAATCCTGCTGTCTTCTTCGTTATTGCAATGCCCCTTGATTAAGCAGCCAGCGCACACTGCTGCTAGTTTCACTCACACCTTGTCTGTAAATGACTGTAACATAATAACTTCCCCCGAAACAAAGTGGCGATCGCTGTGACGCCAGGGGGGGGGGCGTGTCTTCAGCCAGGTGACGTCGCACGTCGGGATACGTTGATGGCTGGAAATTAGGAAATTCCCAGCCAAAGTTGAGATTGGGACTTTCTAACGCAGAAAGACACAGGGATTTTTAATAAGTTTCTTTAAAGCGTTGCTGCGGTTTGAATGGGGAATGCCCTCCCCATCCCTCCTCACACACGTTTTATAAATGTAATGTCAAGTCAACACTATTTACTAACAATCTATATATATATATATATATATATATATATATATATATATATATATATATATATATATATATATATATATATATATATAACAGCTGTTAATTCTAATGGGGAAGTCGAACCAGAAAAAAGAAATTATTCCAGTAACATTAAAAAAACAGAGATTTCCTGTCTTATTGACTATTTTGAGAAAAAATTTTAAATACACAGACAATCTGTATACTATTAAGAGTATAGAATATTATACAGTGAATCTCGAGAGGCCATATCATTTGCATTCTATTTTAAAGACCCTTTTAGAGGTGTGGGAGTTTTATTTCTTTATTTCTTTATTTATTTTAATTTATTTGTAGATCATCTTGCCATGTCTGTTAAAAACGTAAATGGCATTAAATTGGGATGTACTGTAGGTGACATACATTGGGTCTGATTACTGTGTATTTACTTACCCATGATGTTATTATGCGTAGCTACAATGTACCTAGTGTGGAAATCTATAGGTCTTCTGTTTTTTCGGTGCTTTACCTCGACTTTTCCAGCTCTCGTTTAAAAATGCAATCGATCCCTGTTCAGCCATTCGTGTCTCTCAATCACAACTGAGAAGAGACAGATAGATAGATAGATAGATAGATAGATAGATAGATAGATAGATAGATAGATAGATAGATATGTTTAAATTTGAAAATGCCTGTATATAACTGGGATCCGGGTTAAAACCCGGAGCTTTTAGAGTCCCGTTCTCTAACATCCAGTTTTGCAATGATAATGCATGCTTGTTGAAACTGCTCATTTCAGACCTATAGGAATGCGTGAGACACTGAGCGCAACTCTGTCGTTAACGACGACCCTTCAAGCGCTAAGCGCCTCTCTAGCGCAGCCTGCATCGACCCAAAGCGTCTTTCTATAAGCAAGCGACAGCGCCATCTAGTGCACAGCTTAGGGTATTGCCCGCCAGAGGAAACTTGCTGGCAAAGTGGCAGGTCACTATTTTTAAACCAAAAAAACAACAAAAAAAAATCCATTAGAGATCTGGATAGCCAATGTGAGAGCAGGACAGATTTTTTTTTTTTAACTTGTTTTTTGTCAGCCACGCCCCCTTTTAAGAGATGCATTCTGACGTCGATGGATGTGTTCTCGTCGCTTTATCAGTCCTCTGCATTTGCATTCACTTCACTCGGGAATGGCATTATCTTGGTTAGAAAGTGAGGGATCGGGGCGCTGTGGCGGGTGAGTTGCGAATTCTGTATCCTGCCCAGAATTAGATACTGATGCGCTTTCTATTTAAGGAGAGTAATCCCTACCACACGCACACACACAGACTGAGAGCGCGGAACAAGCTTAATTAAACGTAACTGTATAGATATATGTATATTTTTTAATTATTATTTTGTTGCTTGGGAAAACAGTTTGGAGATCTGTAATTTTTTTCAGTAACAGTTGAGACCACTCCGCCAGTGACATGGATATTTTTAACAGGGCTCTCTTGGTGATATTGACAGCCTGTTGCGATCTGACCGCTTTGAAAGGTAAGGCTGTATGACGGAATTTGTTCGAGCCTCTTGTTCAGAATGGAAGAGGATACAAAAGCAAAGTAACTAACAATTCCATTCACAGAAATCCACATTCCAAATCAGAAATCCACATTCCAAATCAGAAATCCAATTCTCACCGGAAGAACAGAAGATTTTTTGATCTCAGAACCCAGTGTGTTTGTGTTTGTGTTTGTGTTTGTATTTTACCTGATCCTATTATTAAGATACGGTACCACAAAAACAATGATTTTCCAGGCGTTTCCTGTGGTTATACTCTGCATTGATCATAGTTTTATTTTTTATTATTTAATATGCTTTACCAGACCTCTCTGTGCTTTACAATGCTTCCCTATGCTTTACCAGACCTCTCTGTGCTTTACAATGCTTCCCTATGCTTTACCAGACCTCTCTGTGCTTTACAATGCTTCCCTATGCTTTACCACACCTCTCTGTGCTTTACAATGCTTCC
>CM060296.1:4121441-4135116 GCA_030684275.1 Acipenser oxyrinchus oxyrinchus | reverse complement strand
CTATGCTTTATCAGACCTCTCTGTGCTTTACAATGCTTCCCTATGCTTTACCACACCTCTCTGTGCTTTACAATGCTTCCCTATGCTTTACCAGACCTCTCTGTGCTTTACAATGCTTCCCTATGCTTTACCACACCTCTCTGTGCTTTACAATGCTTCCCTATGCTTTACCAGACCTCTCTGTGCTTTACAATGCTTCCCTATGCTTTACCATACCTCTCTGTGCTTTACAATGCTTCCCTATGCTTTACCAGACCTCTCTGTGCTTTACAATGCTTCCCTATGCTTTACCAGACCTCTCTGTGCTTTACAATGCTTCCCTATGCTTTACCAGACCTCTCTGTGCTTTACAATGCTTCCCTGTAAGTGACCTTGGATGAAAAGCATCTGCTAAATGACTAATTAATAATAATAATAATAATAATAATAATAATAATAATAATAATAATATTAACACACGCTGCTCTCAGGTGTTGACTGGGATGAGTGCATGGTGACTCATGTCGGGGCGCCCGCCTCCTTGCCTTGCTCTGATTGGTCGGTGGCCGGCACTCTGCAAGCCCATTGGCTGTGGAAGCCGTTGTCTGGGGAATCGTGGCTTCCAGTCGTCTCGGCCAGCGAGAGGCTGGCTGACAAGGAGCTGAGCAGCTCAGGGAAGTTCTCTCTGACCTTCATAACCGGGTTCCAGGACGCTGGGCGCTACGCCTGCCAGGGGCGCAGGCAGGAGGGCACCAGCCGCCCCTCCGGCAGAGTTACCCTGCTCATCATCGTCAGCGGTGAGTAAGGCAGCCCTGTGTTTTATACCATTGATAGGGCAGCGGTTTATTTCACTGTAAAAAAAACAAAAAATAAAATATATGCTTATATCACTCAAGATATTTCATCAAGATTTCAGCATAATGTTTATTAAACCAGAAAAAAAATACATTTAATACAATTAAAATTGATCATTATTCTCTAGAGTTGTTATTGATTGTACAGCAAATGTTCCAAAATATTTAAATGCTTACCTAAAAAAAATAAATAAATAACAGTACATGCTAATGGACCCGAGTCTTAGAGTTTTACGCCCCTCTGTTTGGTTTCTCAGTGATGGGATGCTCAGAGCTGCAGTTTGACGCCCCTCTGTTTGGTTTCTCAGTGATGGGACGCTCAGAGCTGCAGTTTGACGCCCCTCTGTTTGGTTTCTCAGTGATGGGACGCTCAGAGCTGCAGTTTGACGCCCCTCTGTTTGGTTTCTCAGTGATGGGATGCTCAGAGCTGCAGTTTGACGCCCCTCTGTTTGGTTTCTCAGTGATGGGACGCTCAGAGCTGCAGTTTGACGCCCCTCTGTTTGGTTTCTCAGTGATGGGACGCTCAGAGCTGCAGTTTGACGCCCCTCTGTTTGGTTTCTCAGTGATGGGATGCTCAGAGCTTGCAGTTTGACGCCCCTCTGTTTGGTTTCTCAGTGATGGGACGCTCAGAGCTGCAGTTTGACGCCCCACTGTTTGGTTTCTCAGTGATGGGACGCTCAGAGCTGCGGTTTGACGCCCCTCTGTTTGGTTTCTCAGTCACAGGCAGTCCCATGCCGGTCCCTAGAGACGGCACCCTGCGTCTGAGCGCGAGGGTCTCCGACCACACCGCCAAAGTGTCCTGGATCTCCCCCAAGGGAAACCCCCTGCGCTCCCGGGAAGACATCTCGGGATCCATCCTCGCCAAACTGCCCCGGGTCACCTGGCAAGAACAGGGCAATTACAGCTGTCAAGTGCTGGTTCCAGGGGCCCCGGGGCGATTCGTGTTCAACTACACCGTCACCGTGAGAGGTGAGGGTGGCAGCATTCACTTCACACTGGAGTTAGAGTCACTTCACACTGGAGTTAGAGTCACTTCACACTGGAGTTAGAGTCACTTCACACTGGAGTTAGAGTCACTTCACACTGGAGTTAGAGTCACTTCACACTGGAGTTAGAGTCACTTCACACTGGAGTTAGAGTCACTTCACATTGGAGTTAGAGTCACTTCACACTGGAGTTAGAGTCACTTCACACTGGAGTTAGAGTCACTTCACATTGGAGTTAGAGTCACTTCACATTGGAGTTAGAGTCACTTCACACTGGAGTTAGAGTCACTTCACATTGGAGTTAGAGTCACTTCACACTGGAGTTAGAGTCACTTCACACTGGAGTTAGAGTCACTTCACATTGGAGTTAGAGTCACTTCACATTGGAGTTAGAGTCACTTCACATGCGATTTTAAATTCAGTTTACATTCAGTTCATATTCACTTCGCATTCGCCTCACCTCATTTGAAGTTGACGGTTTCTTCACTCCACATTCACTTGCATTCTCGTTTTGTCTTTTCAGACTCCAAGCTCGCGGACTTCAGCATGACCTACGGTAGGTACAGTGCAGGTCGTGTATGGCCGTTCATAGAAGATTATCGTAAAGACGTATCCCTGTTGAACGTTCTTGCGTTACTACCATCACTTCCACATCGCTAGTGCGTTTTGTGTCAATGGCGATTTAATCCAAGTACAATTCAAGCAAACCCAATTTACCAGCGATGATGAGTTGACTTGGCAGATCTCGCTGTGAAAGAAACCGGACCACACAAATAGAGAATAGACAGGAACGCTCCCGCGTGGTGGTGGAATGTCAGGCGTGACCTGGAGCTGTCTCTCTGTCGCCCCCCTCAGGTCTCCAGCGGTCTGGCGGTGCCGTGGCTCAGTCACGCGTGTTGATCCCGTGTGTCACGTGGCCTGGCGCAGACCTCATACTTCTCTACTGGAAGGACCCAGATGCGCGGGAGATGGACCGAGTCTTTGAGTTCGACCTCTGGAGGCGGGACCTGGTGAACAGGAAGCAGCCCCGGCTCCAGCTGGCTGAGTCCGACCCTGCCCGCCACGGCAATTACTCCTTCCTGTTGACCCCTGACCTGGAAGACAACGGGGTGTACAGGTGTGAGGTGTTCAGAGACAGCGATGTTTACATCCAGAGCTTCAGCCTCACAGTGCTACAGGGTGAGAAGACTACGTCATGATAATAGGGCATTGCAGGCTTTATTATTATTATTATTATTATTATTATTATTATTATTATTAATTAATTTATTTATTAGCAGGCACCCTTAACCAGGACGACTTACAATTGTTACTAGATATCACATTATTTTTACATACAATTCCCCATTTATACAGTTGGGTTTTTACTGGAGCAATCTAGGTAAAGTACCTTGCTCAAGGGTACAGCAACAGTGTCCCCCCCACCTGGGATTGAACCCACGACCCTCCGGTCAAGAGTCCAGAGCCCTAACCACTACTCCACACTGCTGCCCCAACATTAATAATAATAATAATAATGATAATGATAATAATAATAATAATAATAATAATAATAATAATAATAATAATAATAATAACAATAACCTTCCCGCAGGGGGCGCTTACACTCGCTCACCTGGCTTTACTGTTTTATATGAGAGCAGAAAGCAGCAGGTGCTCAGGTGTAAGCCCCAGGAGCCTGCTGGGTAAACCTGCACTGTTCTCTTGGTTTGACTTTGCCGCTGTGCTTCCTTGCAGTCTGGGCTGTCAACACCTCTGTGGGTCTCAAGCTGAACTGTCTGTATCGGGGGCCGACGCGGGTCACGGCTGGCTGGACCTTCCAGAACCGAAGCCTCGCGGTCAGTTCCACTGGACCGGGCTCTCTGTACACCGAGATCGCCGTCAATCGGAGCCACAGCGCCCCCTGGCAGGGCAAAGAGGGCAACTACAGCTGCACTGTCACCGTGGCTGGGCAGGGGCGTTTCAGCGGCGTCTATGCTCTCACGCTGCCCCCTGCTGCAGCGACTGACCCTCTGCAGCACCCTGCTGGTAACGGTCTGGTATTACAGCCTCTCTGCTGCACCCTGCTGGTAACGGTCTGGTATTACAGCCTCTCTGCTGCACCCTGCTGGTAACGGTCTGGTATTACAGCCTCTCTGCTGCACCCTGCTGGTAACAAGTCTGGTATTGCAGCCTCTCTGCTGCACCCTGCTGGTAACAGTCTGGTATTGCAGCCTCTCTGCAGCACCCTGCTGGTAACAGTCTGGTATTGCAGTCACTGTAAATGTTATAAACTCGAGTTCCTAAAGTTTTTACAGCGATTGTAAAATGTGATACCACTCTTATCTAGTGTTTGTTTGGATGGGGGTATATAATAATAATAATAATAATAATAATAATAATAATAATAATAATAATAATAATTAGGCTTGACGCTGTGTTCCTCTCCTCTTGTGTCAGAGAGCTCCAGGACCCTGCTGGGGTTCCTGGGAGCAGCTCTGGGGGCGCTGGTTTTGGGAGCGGCTGGGATTCTGCTGTGGTGCAAACGAGGGACCTGCCAGCGGCACTCAGGTCAGACACAGCGAGAGTGTGAGCGAGTGAGTGTGAGTGTGAGTCAGTGTCAGGGTGAGGGTGAGTGTGAGCGAGTGAGTGTGAGTGTGAGTGTGAGTCAGTGTCAGAGTGAGTGTGAGTGTGAGCGAGTGAGTGTGAGTGTGAGTCAGTGTGAGTGTGAGTGAGTGAGTGTGAGTGTGAGTCAGTGTCAGGGTGAGTGTGTCATTGTGAATCTGAGCGTGAATGCAAGTGTGTGAATTTCCTTCTTCCTTTTCTGCAGGGATCCGCAGACACCCCGCCCCCCCGAGCGCAGAGCAGGACAATCTGTACGAGAACCTGGAGGAGCTGCGCAAGGTGACCCCCCCCATCCTCAACCAGCAACCAACTAACCCATCCACCTGCAGAACACTGAGCTGCTGAATACACTGAGATCTGCACCACTGACACCCTGCACACCACTCTGAGCTGCTGCAAACCACATCATCTCTATAGTTATATGTGTATATGTGTTACACCTAACTGGAGTTGCCTATTTTACAAAGCAGTTCAGTTCACTGCTCAGGTGTATATATCAGTCTGCTCAGGTGTATATATCAGTCTGCTCAGGTGTATATATCAGTCTGCTCAGGTGTATATATCAGTCTGCTCAGGTGTATATATCAGTCTGCTCAGGTGTATATATCAGTCTGTTCAGGTGTATATATCAGTCTGCTCAGGTGGATATATCAGTCTGCTCAGGTGTATGTATCAGACTGCTCAGGTGTATATATCAGTCTGCTCAGGTGTATATATCAATCTGCTCAGGTGTATATATCAGTCTGCTCAGGTGTATATATCAATCTGCTCAGGTGTATATATCAATCTGCTCAGGTGTATATATCAATCTGCTCCATCTATCTTTCGAAACAAGAGCAAGGGCAGTTTTTCTTGGGTAGTGAAATAGCCGTGTCAAATGACTGCAGCAAGAAACTAACCCTAGCAAGAACTGTAACTGATCCTTCCGTCCCGAAATGGGGCTGATTTCATACTGCCTTTGCAAAGCAGGACTCTGACCCTCCCCTCTCTCTCTCTCTCTCTCTCTCTCTCTCTCTGCAGGAAGTCTTCACAGGAAGTGACCCGCACAGCTCTGTCTACATGGTAAGAATTCACAAGTGTGAAAGAGAGAGTGTGAAAGAGAGAGAGAGAGAGTGAAAGAGTTAGAGAAAGAGAGAGTGAAATAAACTCACACCCTGTCTTTCGCTGTCACTTAGGACCTGAGGCCCAGCGAGAGAGACGTCTACAATGAGCTGGACAGGTAAGGGTTAACTCCGCACGCTGGAGCTGCAGGAAACACACAGGCAGCTATTGAACTGAACTGAAGTGAACTGAACTGAAATCCTTGTTTCAGGTACCAAACCTGTCCTCGATGACTCTCCACTGCGCCTGGAAATGAATGAGAATCAGCTGTCAACTGTACCTCGAAATCAGTGAAGCTCCGCTCCGCTCTCAACTGTACCTCGAAATCAGTGACACTCCGCTCCGCTCTCAACTGTACCTCGAAATCAGTGACACTCCGCTCTGCTCTCAACTGTACCTCGAAATCAGTGAAACTCCGCTCTGCTCTCAACTGTACCTCGAAATCAGTGACACTCCGCTCTGCTCTCAACTGTACCTCGAAATCAGTGACACTCCGCTCTGCTCTCAACTGTACCTCGAAATCAGTGACACTCCGCTCTGCTCTCAACTGTACCTCGAAATCAGTGATACTCCGCTCTGCTCTCAACTGTACCTCGAAATCAGTGACACTCCGCTCTGCTCTCAACTGTACCTCGAAATCAGTGATACTCCGCTCTGCTCTCAACTGTACCTCGAAATCAGTGACACTCCGCTCTGCTCTCAACTGTACCTCGAAATCAGTGACGCTCCGCTCTCAACTGTACCTCGAAATCAGTGACACTCCGCTCTGCTCTCAACTGTACCTCGAAATCAGTGACACTCCGCTCTGCTCTCAACTGTACCTCGAAATCAGTGACACTCCGCTCTGCTCTCAACTGTACCTCGAAATCAGTGACACTCCGCTCTGCTCTCAACTGTACCTCGAAATCAGTGACACTCCGCTCTGCTCTCAACTGTACCTCGAAATCAGTGACGCTCCGCTCTCAACTGTACCTCGAAATCAGTGACACTCCGCTCTGCTCTCAACTGTACCTCGAAATCAGTGACACTCCGCTCTGCTCTCAACTGTACCTCGAAATCAGTGACACTCCGCTCTGCTCTCAACTGTACCTCGAAATCAGTGACGCTCCGCTCTCAACTGTACCTGGAAATCAGTGACACTCCGCTCTGCTCTCAACTGTACCTCGAAATCAGTGACACTCCGCTCTGCTCTCAACTGTACCTCGAAATCAGTGACACTCCGCTCTGCTCTCAACTGTACCTCGAAATCAGTGACACTCCGCTCTGCTCTCAACTGTACCTCGAAATCAGTGACACTCCGCTCTGCTCTCAACTGTACCTCGAAATCAGTGACACTCCGCTCTGCTCTCAACTGTACCTCGAAATCAGTGACACTCCGCTCTGCTCTCAACTGTACCTCGAAATCAGTGACACTCCGCTCTGCTCTCAACTGTACCTCGAAATCAGTGGCACTCCACTCGCTCTCAACTGTACCTGGAAATCAGTGGCACTGTGCCTATCTCTCACCTGTACTTGAGATTCAGATTTGTATATTATTTTTAAGCACTGTAAATTGCTGAAAAACTTTGAAAAAAAAAATAGATTCTTGAATTTTACTCTTTTCAATAAATATATAAATGTATATAATCTCTCTGTATCCACGCGTGTTGCCGAGGGGCAGGTTAAAATGTCTCCTGTGTATTACAGAAGTAAAGCACAGGGGGGCGTGCTGGAGCCTGTCAGCCCAGCCCAGGAAGATCATTCAGCATTGAAGCTAAATGAATCATATTGAGGGGTAGCACTGAACCCGTGAGACGGATTGCTCATTACAATCCTGAGCATGTTTCTAAAGAGGAGAGGATTATCTGTTCAGGGATATCAGGGCATTGAGTAAGTAAAGGGGTCTGAGTGAGGAGACACGGGCAATGCAATCTCCACTCGCAGTCTTGCTGTGAATCATTTGTTGTTTCTGTAATCTGTGCCGGTGCTGAGTATATACACACGCCTCGCTTGTGTCTTGTTTGCGCTAAAGAATTAAAAATATAATGGGAGCCAGTTTGTGTGTGTGTGTGCGTTTGTCTGAGCTGTGTAAGTGTGTGTGTGTGTGTGTGTGTGTGTGTGCGTTTGTCTGAGCTGTGTGTGTGTGTGTGTGTGTGTGTGCTGTGTGTGTGTGTGTGTGTGTGTGTGTGTGTGTCTGAGCTGTGTAAGTGTGTGTGTGTGTGTGTGTGTGTGTGTGTGTGTGTCTGAGCTGTGTGAGTGTGTGTGTGTGTGTGTGCGTGCGTTTGTCTGAGCTGTGTAAGTGTGTGTGTGTGTGTGTGTGTGCGTGCGTTTGTCTGAGCTGTGTAAGTGTGTGTGGTGTGTGTCACTATTGTGTATGTGTGTGTGTGTGCTTGAAAGCATCTCTCTCTCTCTCCCTGTGATGTTAACAGACTGTCAGTGTGACCCGCCCGAGGTTCTATTTCCTGTCTCCCGGCATCACTGTTACCGCGGCGATGGTGCTGAGAGACAGGTCCAAGCTGCTCTGGGGATCGGCGAATCAGAGGCGAGAGAGAATGGAACACTGCAAAGGGAGAGGCAGACACACAAACTGAACTCAGACACTGCCATCCACACTGCAGCCCTGCGCTCTAACCACTGAGCTACTCAAACCCACTGCCATCCACACTGCAGCCCAGCACTCTAACCACTGAGCTACTCAAACCCACTGCCATCCACACTGCAGCCCAGCACTCTAACCACTGAGCTACTCAAACCCACTGCCTTCCACACTGCAGCCCAGCGCATCCTCTAACCACTGAGCTACTCAAGCCCACTGCCTTCCACACTGCAGCCCAGCACTCTAACCACTGAGCTACTCAAACCCACTGCCATCCACACTGCAGCCCAGCGCTCTAACCACTGAGCTACTCAAACCCACTGCCATCCACACTGCAGCCCAGCACTCTAACCACTGAGCTACTCAAACCCACTGCCATCCACACTTCAGCCCAGCACTCTAACCACTGAGCTACTCAAACCCACTGCCTTCCACACTGCAGCCCAGTGCTTTTTCTAACCACTGAGCTACTCAAACCCACTGCCTTCCACACTGCAGCCCAGCACTCTAACCACTGAGCTACTCAGACCTGACAGTGCGACTAGAATGTAGTGTGCAAGGATGTAGAAATGTGAGAATTGTGTCATGTGATAGGAATTGATTTTAGTTGAGTGGCTGGTCTGACCTGAAGAGGGGCACACGTTCCCCTGACCAGACCTGTCAAGTCACGTTAGCGTTACTGACGGGGGGGGGGATTGGGGAGAAGAGCTGGAGTAGATTACTGCTGACAGCGTGACAACACTGGCAGGGCTGGTTTTAATGTTTAAATAAAATTGCATCGCCATTAAATGTGAGTGTGTGTGTGTAAGACTTCCTTTCTCTGCTTCACCAGCAGAGGGAGGCTGTTCAGAGAGTATAAGAGCCTTCTTTTCTCTTTCTCTGCTTCACCAGCACAGAGTAGGTTAAATGGGAGGTTAAGAAAATGTATTTAATACAGGTCTGTATTTAAATCTGTAGGAGGCTGTGTGGTCCAGTGGTTAAAGAAAAGGGCTTGTAACCAGGAGGTCCCCGGTTCAAGACCCACCTCAGCCACTGACTCATTGTGTGACCCTGAGCAAGTCACTTCACCTCCTTGTGCTCCGTCTTTCGGGTGAGATGTAATTGTAAGTGACTCTGCAGCTGATGCATAGTTCACACACCCTAGTCTCTGTAAGTCGCCTTGGATAAAGGCGTCTGCTAAATAAACAAATAATAATAATAATAATAATAATAATAATAATCGACACGGATCAACGCTACCCTCTAGTGATGAAATCTTGCAATGCTGATAAATACAGATAAGAAACCAGAGTTTATTACCAAACAGCTTCAAATCAGTTTATTGGGGGTACAGCAATTACAAGAGAGGATAAATGAAGCAACAACAAAAAAACAGCATGTACAAAAATCACCAAGCATTTACAGATCAGAAGAGAACATCATACACCAGCTCTGCCTGTCTCTGTGCAGTCAGCCGCTGTCCTGGACCTGGACTGCTGTCTGTCTGTCTGTCTGTCTGCCTGCCTGCGTATTTACAGGATCCTATGCTGTAACTGCGAGACTTCATCTCTCTGAAGCCCAGTCTGTCTGTGTGTCAGAGTTGCTGAGCAGGTAAGTTTGCCCGTCTGTTTGTTTGCGTCTCAGGGTGAGTGTGTCTGTCTGTGTCTGAGTGGGTCTCAGTGTCTGAGTTCATCAGGTTTGCCTGACTGCGTCGGTTTGTTTGAGTGTGTCTGCATGTCTGTCTGCATCTGTGGCTCAGTTGCTGAGTGTCTGTCTGTCTGTCTGTCTGTCTGTCTGTCTTCACAGACCACACTAACCAGACCTCCTTACCTAAGGAAACATTAGGAAGCCTAACATTAGTTAGTGTCTGTCTGTCTGTCTGTCTGTGTGACTGTCTCAGTCCCTGTCTCATTGTGTCGCAGTCCCTGTCTCTCTGGCTGTGTCCCCATCTCTCTGGGTCTCACAGCAGCTGCAGGCTGTCCTCCTGCATGTTCTCCAGGGTGATGTTCTCCAGCTGCAGCCCGTTCTCCAGGGCTGCCTGGTAGATCTCGATGGTCTCCACGATGGGGAGGGTGGAGTCCGAGGTCTCGATGATAGCGATCGGCGTCTCCGAACTCCGTGCACATGATGGTGGGGCCTGCAGCTGCAGCCGGGAGCAAGGGGTTAATCACGAGCACGGGAACAATGCTGATCACCTTCATCATCATCATCATCATCATCATCACCACCAGATTAATGAACACAAAAAACACACACACACAGTATCTGATATACCTATAGAAACACACACAGAAATTATCGAAACAGTGTCTCGTGTTACTAGACAAATACACACAGACAAGCAGTGCCTAACACTGCTATAGCATACACACACAAAATATATGATACTGCTAGACACACACACACACACACACAGAATCTGATATTGCTAGACACACACACACAGAATCTGATATTGCTAGACACACACACACACAGAGAATCTGATATTGCTAGACACACACACACAGAATCTGATATTGCTAGACACACACACACACACAGAATCTGATATTGCTAGACACACACACACACACACAGAATCTGATATTGCTACACACACACACAGAATCTGATATTGCTAGACACACACACACACACACAGAATCTGATATTGCTAGACACACACACACACACACACACAGAATCTGATATTGCTAGACACACACACACACACACACACACACAGAATCTGATATTGCTAGACACACACACACACACACAGAATCTGATATTGCTAGACACACACACACACACACACAGAATCTGATATTGCTAGACACACACACACACACACACACACACACAGAATCTGATATTGCTAGACACACACACACACACACACAGAATCTGATATTGCTAGACACACACACACACACAGAATCTGATATTGCTAGACACACACACACAGAATCTGATATTGCTAGACACACACACACACAGAATCTGATATTGCAAGACACACACACACACACACAGAATCTGATATTGCAAGACACACACACACACAGAATCTGATATTGCAAGACACACACACACACACACACAGAATCTGATATTGCTAGACACACACACACACACACACAGAATCTGATATTGCTAGACACACACACACAGAATCTGATATTGCTAGACACACACACACACACAGAATCTGATATTGCTAGACACACACACACACACACAGAATCTGATATTGCTAGACACACACACACACAGAATCTGATATTGCTAGACACACACACACACACACACAGAATCTGATATTGCTAGACACACACACACACACACACAGAATCTGATATTGCTAGACACACACACACAGAATCTGATATTGCTAGACACACACACACACACACAGAATCTGATATTGCTAGACACACACACACAGAATCTGATATTGCTAGACACACACACACACACACAGAATCTGATATTGCTAGACACACACACACACACACAGAATCTGATATTGCTAGACACACACACACACAGAGAATCTGATATTGCTAGACACACACACACAGAATCTGATATTGCTAGACACACACACACACACAACGAATCTGAACACACACACACACAGAATCTGATATTGCTAGACACACACACACACACAGAATCTGATATTGCTAGACACACACACACACACACACAGAATCTGATATTGCAAGACACACACACACACACACACAGAATCTGATATTGCAAGACACACACACACACACACACAGAATCTGATATTGCTAGACACACACACACACACACACAGAATCTGATATTGCAAGACACACACACATACACTGTGCATCTTAGAGAACTACACACACACACACACACACAGAATCTGATACTGCTATCAAACACACACACTCAGTCTATCTCAACACTCACCTGCTGCTGCTGCTGCTGCCCCTGCCCCTCTCCCTGCTGCTTGGCGTGGGTCTTGCGGTGGCTGCGCAGGTTCGAGAAGGTCTTGAAGGCCTTCCCGCAGGCGGGGTGGGGGCAGCGGTGTGGCCGCTCCCCGGTGTGGGTGCGCCGGTGCTCTGCCAGGTGCATGGACTGCACGAAGCGCTTGGGGCAGATCTCGCAGCCGAAGGGCCGCTCCCCCGAATGGGTGCGCCGGTGCTCCCGCAGGTGGGTCGCCTGCCGGAAACGCTTCCCGCACTCCGGGCACGGGTAGGGCCGCTCCCCCGTGTGGATGCGCTGGTGCAAGGAGAGCCCCGACGCCGACACGAACGACTTGCCGCACTCCGCGCACTTGTGGGGGCTCAGACCCCAGTGCCGTCGCTCGTGGAGGTTCAAGCTGGCCTGGGGAGGGAGGGAGGAGGAGGAGGAGGGAGGGAGGAGGAGGGAGGGGAGGAGGAGGGAGGAGGGAGGGAGGAGGAGGGAGGGAGGAGGGAGGAGGAGGGAGGAGGAGGAGGAGGGAGGAGGAGGAGGAGGAGGGAGGGAGGGGAGGAGGGAGGAGGAGGAGGGAGGAGGAGGAGGGAGGAGGAGGGAGGGAGGAGGAGGAGGGAGGAGGGAGGGAGGGAGGAGGAGGAGGAGGAGGAGGGAGGGAGGAGGAGGGAGAGACACAAGAACAAAAGAGTTTGTTAGTTATTATTATGATTATTATTATTAAGGAGTCATTCAGCAGACGCTTTTATCCGGCGACTTACAGAGACTAGGAGGGATGAGCTATGAATCGTCAACAACTGCTGCTGCTGCTGCTGCAGAGTCACTTCCAATAGGAGCTTGTTTGTTTTACGCCTCATCCGAAGGACGGGCTGGTTAGTTGGCTGAACCGAACGGTCAATGAGATTTATGTTTACTGCAGTGTGGAACAGTGCGAGCGGCGACGTACTGTACATGAGGAGGCGGAACTAGAAGAAACTCTGGTCTGCTTGACTCGGTTTAGTTTTAATAACACCGATGAAGGCACTAGAGCCCAAACGCTGGTCTGCGTGACTCGGTTTAGTTTCAATAACACTGATGAAGGCACTAGAGCCCAAACGCTGGTCTGCTTGACTCGGTTTAGTTTTAATAACACCGATGAAGGCACTGGAGCCCAAACGCTGGTCTGCTTGACTCGGTCTCTTCTAGTTTCAATCACACTGATGAAGGCACTAGAGCCCAAACGCTGGTCTGCTTGACTCGGTCTCTTCTAGTTTCAATCACACTGATGAAGGCACTAGAGCCCAAACGCTGGTCTGCTTGACTCGGTCTCTTCTAGTTTCAATCACACTGATGAAGGCACTAGAGCCCAAACGCTGGTCTGCTTGACTCAGTTTAGTTTCAATCACACCGATGAAGGCACTAGAGCCCAAACGCTGGTCTGCTTGACTCGGTTTAGTTTCAATCACCCTGATGAAGGCACTAGAGCCCAAACACTGGTCTGCTTGACTCGGTCTCTTCTAGTTTCAATCACACCGATGAAGGCACTAGAGCCCAAACGCTGGTCTGCTTGACTCAGTTTAGTTTCAATAACCCTGATGAAGGCACTAGAGCCCAAACGCTGGTCTGCTTGACTCTGCTCCGCTCTCGGCTCCCCTTCCTACCTTGTTGGTGAATCCCTTCGG
>CM060296.1:4103941-4118941 GCA_030684275.1 Acipenser oxyrinchus oxyrinchus | reverse complement strand
GCCCCTTTACCGCGTGGACGGTTGCCGTGGCGTTGCCGGGGCTCTGCGGGACCCCGCTCTTGCCCGTGTGGGTGCGCCGGTGGTAGAGGTACTTGGTCATGTTGGTGAAGGTTTTGGCACAGAACTGGCAGCGGTGGAGGGGCTCGGCCGCATGGGTCCTCCTGGGGGAGGGACAGAGGAGGAGGGGTTAAACTGGTTAAAATGGGACAGCTTCCAGTATGGGCTTAACATCCATGCCGACTGTAACACACCCTGACGCGGAAAACACACACATAACACACATACACTGAAACACACACACAACCAGAGACACACTCAAACACACAACACCAACACACACTGACCCACTAACCCTCCTACATACAGAAACACAGAGACCCACACTCTCTGAAACACACACACACACACACACAACACCAACACTGACCCACTAACCCTCCTACATACAGAAACACAGAGACCCACACTCTCTGAAACACACACACACACACAACACCAACACTGACCCACTAACCCTCCTACATACAGAAACACAGAGACCCACACTCTCTGAAACACACACACAACCAGAGACACACTCAAACACACAACACCAACACACACACACACAACCAGAGACACCCGCACTGCCCCTTCCCTCCCTCCCACCTGTGCACCACCAGCGTCATCTCGGTCGCGAAGCCCAGCCCGCAGTCCAGGCAGAGGTGCAGCGCCTCTCCGCTGTGCAGGCGGGCGTGCTGCTGCAGGGAGCCTGGCTTCTTGAACACCTTGCTGCACTCTGGGCACTGGTGTGTGCCGTCCTGGTGCACCTTGCTGTGCGCGGAGAGCCGGTTGGCCGAGGTGAAGAGCCGGCCGCACTCCGGGCAGCGGAACTCCTCGGGGGCATGGTGCAGCCGCCGGTGACGCCCCAGCTCCTCCGCCGTGCAGAACAGCAGCCGGCACTCTCCGCAGCGCCGGGAGGAGGAGGAGGGGGAGGGGGAGGGGGAGGGGTGAGGGAGCAGCGGGGAGAGCTTGAGGAGGGGGGCGCTGTTCTGACCGCCTCCCTCGTAAACGATGACGAAGTTCTTCACCTTTCCCGCCACGTCGCCGTTCTCCGCCTTCGACGTTTGGTCCTCCTCTTCCTCTTCCTCTTCCTCTTCCCCGTCTCCTCCTCCTCCTCCTCCTCCTCTTCCGTTCGCCTCCTGCGGGATCACAGTCTCTCCGCTCTCTTTGTCCGCTTCCATGAAATGGGCTCCCTGGTGTTCCAGGAATTCCTCCGGCGTCTGGAACAGGAGACCGCACTCCGAACACTCGTACGGATGCATTTCCATCGGCTCCGGCTCGCTTTGCTGCTGCTGCTGCTGCTGTTCCTCCTCTGAGGCAGCAGGGGGCGCTGCGGCGGCCGGCAATCTCTGGTAGGAGTGCTCCGTCCCCCCCGAGCAGGCTATCAGGAGGTTCCCCCCTTCCCCCCCAGCCCCGGGCTGCGTGCGAGTCAGGAAGAAGGGCTGAGGCTGGGTCAGGGAGGCCGGGCTGTTGCCGGCGTGCTGCGCCATCGTCGCCGCGGCGATGGCCTGCGCCGAGCAGATCTGCAGCTGCAGGGTCGCGGTTCCTGCGATGCCAGCCAGGCCTCGAGAGGAACCCTGCAGCTGCCGGGACGCCAGGACCTGCGCAGAAACAGAGAGGCAGGATTTCAAAGAGTTTACTACTGTCTTTATAACAAACGCCAATGTAGTTATATATATATATATATTTAAAGAGAAGAAAAATCTGCCTGTTGACTCCACAAAACGCCTATGAAATGCCTCAGCGATGTCACTGGAGGTCTCTTAAGCACTCTCGAGTTGCTGGTTTGTCAGTTTTGTACACTGCTGTTGAATTTTCATTCACAGAGACACTCACAGACAGAGACGCACACAGAGACAGACAGACACACACACACAGAGAGACAGACAGACTGACCTGAGCCAGGGTAAGAATCTCCCCTTCCCTCTCGTAGCGGTGCTCACTCAGAACCAGGTTCTGCAGATTCAGAAACGGGCCTGCGGTACCGTCTGTCTGAACCAGAATCTCTGCATGCTGGGTCTGCTGGAGGAGAGAGAGAGAGAGAGAGAGAGAGAGAGAGAGAGAGAGAGAGAGAGAGAGAGAGAGAGAGAGAGAGAGAGAGAGAGAGAGAGAGAGAGAGAGAGAGAGAGTGAGTGAGTGAGAGAGAGAGAGAGAGAGAGAGTGAGAGAGAGAGAGAGAGTGAGAGAGAGAGAGAGAGAGAGAGAGAGAGAGTGAGAGAGAGAGCGAGAGACAGTGAGAGGGAGAGAGAGAGAGAGAGAGAGAGTGAGTGAGTAAGAGAGAGAGAGAGAGAGAGAGAGAGAGAGAGAGTGAGTGAGAGAGAGAGGGAGGTTCGCTAGGGTTATTACTGAACAATCCACTCCTAACTGTAACTTCTTTGAATATATTTGTTCTCTTTGAAATAAAAAAATTAAAAAGATTTATAGACCACGCTTCACATCCATAAAGGCATCTCAGAGCGCTTTACATGAAAGCAAAACAAAAAAGCACAGACAAGAGAGAAAATACACCCAATCAGAATTAACGATGAAATGAAATACGACACAGAATGTACCCGCCTAGGCGATTTACAAGTAGATATAAAATGATATAAAATTGAACAGCACTGACCGGTCCTGCAGGGTTGGAGGTCTGGGACAGGGGGGCAGCGTCTCTGCTTCCCTGGGGCTGGGGCTTGCTGTGAGTCTGCCTGTGAGCCAGCCACACCTCCGGCGAGTCAAACAGAGCCTGGCACTCCAGACACTGGTAATGGATCTGATGGGTACTGGGGGGCACGGCTGCGAGGGCAGCCCCGCCAGGACTCTGCTCCGCTTCTCCCTCCTCCAGGAACTCTCCAGCGGGTCCTGCAACACACGAGACAAACTCCGTCCAGTACAGAAGTATTTCACGTTCAAAACCACACTTTGTTTTTCCAATTTCTTTTTTGGGGGGGGGCTACAAAGCGACGGTGTGCAATTCAATATGTTAACAAGGTATCATTATTATAGGGCAGCAGAGTGGAGTAGAGGTTAGGGGCTCTGGACTCTTGACCGGAGGGTTGTGGGTTCAATCCCAGGTGGGGGGGGCACTGCTGCTGTACCCTTGAGCAAGGTACTTTACCTAGATTGCTCCAGTAAAAACCCACCTGTATAAATGGGTAATTGTATGTAAAAAATAATGTGATATCTTGTAACAATTGTAAGTCGCTCTGGATAAGGGCGTCTGCTAAGAAATAAATAATAATAATAATAATAATAATAATAATAATAATAATAATAATAATAATAATAATAATAATAATAATAATTATGGAGGCTGTGTGGTCCAGTGGTTAAAGAAAAGGGCTTGTAACCAGGAGGTCCCCGGTTCAAATCCCACCTCAGCCACTGACTCATTGTGTGACCCTGAGCAAGTCACTTCACCTCCTTGTGCTCCGTCTTTCGGGTGAGACGTAGTTGTAAGTGACTCTGCAGCTGATGCATAGTTCACACACCCTAGTCTCTGTAAGTCACCTTGGATAAAGGTGTCTGCTAAATAAACAAATAATAATAATAATAATAATGTGATATCTTGTAACAATTGTAAGTCGCCCTGGATAAGGGTGTCTGCTAAGAAATAAATAATAATAAATAATAATAACATAAAGCAGGTTTGCATTCGACTTTGTGAAGCAGAACGGGTTCATTCAGTCGGACGGTGACGCCCCAGCTGCACACAGCGAAGCGCCCCCTGCCTCCTCACCCTGCTGCTCCACCACGCCTCTCATGTGCAGCTCCTGATGCTGCAGCAGCTCGTCGGGGGACACCAGCAGCTGTCCGCACTCCAGGCACTGGTAGTGGTTCTCGTGGAGCCCGGCCAGGCCCGCGATGTGGATCTGCTCTTCCCCTTCCTCCTCCCCCTCCCCGACGGGAACCCCCTCCTCCCCTCCTCCCAGCTCCACCAGCTCGCCTCCCTCCCCCTCGTACAGGGCCCCCGCCGTGGGGAAGTGGCTCTGCTGGTGAACCAGCACCTCTTCCAGCGCATTGAACAGCTGCCCGCACTCGCTGCACATGTACTGGTGCTGCACGTACATCGAGGAGGAGGAGGGGGAGGAGGAAGGGGACGGGGACCGGGGGCACTCCACCATGAACTCCGACATCATCTCGGCACGTCCGTCCGTCCGTCCGCGAGACGAGAGGGACCGGCGCGCGCTGTCCGTCCGTCTGTCTGTCTGTGTATGTATGTAGCTTTTTGCTGACCTCCTTATCCCGTCTGTCTGTCTGTAGCTTTTTGCCGACCTCCTTATCCCCTGTCTGTCTGTCTGTCTGTAGCTTTTTGCTGACCTCCTTATCCCGTCTGTCTGTCTGTCTGTCTGTCTGTAGCTTTTTGCTGACCTCCTTATCCCCTGTCTGTCTGTCTTTAGCTTTTTGCTGACCTCCTTATCCCCTGTCTGTCTGTCTGTCTGTCTGTGTGTGTGTATGTAGCTTTTTGCTGACCTCCTTATCCCCTGTCTGTCTGTCTGTCTGTCTGTGTGTGTGTATGTAGCTTTTTGCTGACCTCCTTATCCCCTGTCTGTCTGCCTGTCTGCCTGTCTGTCTGTGTTCAGGGCTTTGACAGCTCTTGAGAATGAAGCCCCGCTGTCCGTCCGTCCGTCTCCTTCTCAAACACAATCTCAAGGCTGCCCTGTATCTTCTGAAGACACGATGCTGGTGATAATCCTCCCCCTGCTCAGAGTCACGGCTTCAGTTTCATTCAAACTCTTCTGGTCTTCTGGGGTGGAAATAATGCAGCGACTTTTTTTCTTGTTTGAAAAAGTTCAGAAGAACTTGTTGCAAAAAACAAAAACAAAAAAAACAACCTGCAATTAAACAACAAAAAATAAAAATGAGTGGATGACAAGAAGAAGAAAACAATAAAATTAGATGAAACAAAAGAATGACATCACCCTCCCGTCAACAATTTTTATAACTGAATTATTACTATTATTTAAAAACGGTTTGTGTGAACTCTATGGCGTTGGAGAAGTCTCCCTCCCTTGACAAACAAGCATGCATGCATTATAAAATAGATATTTAACACGGTAGAATTACACACACAGCGACTGAAGGGGGAGTTCATATAGTATATTGACTATATATTATAGAGCAGTTTGTGTGAACTCTGCAGAGGTCGAGAAATCGCCCTGCTGAAAACAACACTTCAAAATAAAAATCTACAGATAACAGTCCAGTTACTCAGATTAGATTATGCTCTTGTGCTAAAGAGAACGCGTTTCATGATTAGGATATCCTACCAAGCAAATACTGTATGTCATAATGTTACTATTATATGAGAGAGAGAGAGAGAGAGAGATTATTTTAAATACTGCTGAACGCAAGACGGTTATACCTACATGAATAATAATAGTAATACTAATATGTAACCGCGATTGGTGTGTGTGTGTGTGCACATTTTTTTTTAAAGGTTTGTGTGAACTCTATGGAGTTCGTGAAGTTGTCCTGCCATAACTTTGAAAACAAATGCACGCGTTTATGAAACAGATGCGTAGCTAGGAAGCGTAACAATGTTACAATTCTGGAGTGACTGAAGGGGAGACGCGCCGGGACGCGGTATTTATTATGAGGAGAATTGTTTTGTAGGCTGGGCGGCGCTCTCTTTATTTTCTGCTCCCTTTGCCTCCCCCTCTCCCTGTCTGTCTGTCTGTCTGTCTGAGAGACCGGGCGCTCCGGCAGCCTCGCTCACCGGCTCTAGGCGGTCGTGAGGCGGCGCTCTCTCGTTTTCCACTCAGGTCTAAGGCCAGGCCCGGGCGGTCCTCCCTGCTCGCAGCCTCCTGCTCGTTTATACTCAACAAACCGGGGGGACCTCCAGCACAGCGCCCGGGCTCCAGAAGGGCTCTCCCCCACCCCTCAGCCGATGAACCCCGCTTTCCGCGTGTTTTGACCCCTTTTTCGCTCGTCGCGGCGACAAAACCCCGCTCGAAACCCTCCCGAAAGTAAATTAGACTCACCAATCCTCCCGCAGAATCCACGCCGCCGCCTGCCAGAGAGCCACGTGACCCGCCAGGCAGCTCATTGGAAGACCCGGCTGCCACTCAAGAGCAGGTCGCCGTGCAAGGCATAGAGGACTTGCGGGTGACGTCAGCCGGGAGCGACACCGAGGTTGCGGCCGCCATGGTGGGAACGAATTGCCTCAAAAATAAATAAAATAATATAAATAAATAAATAACAAAGCCTTCGCTCGAGGAACTGCGTCGGCTGTCGCCACGGCAACTAAATATATGCTGTATTCTTAATGAAGTTAATAATTGTGGTCCTATATGGTTCGGATTATCTGCAGGCCACTTTTTTTTTATCATTTGTATATCAATGAGGCAAAATCCTTTAAGAAGGCGTTTGGAATCCTAAATGTTTAAATAATCCTGTGGGATACCATGGGATTGAGAGTGTATGGTTTTAAAAAAATAAACAACAACAACAAAAAAAATGGAAGTGTCTATAATAAAGGTACGATGAAGAATGCTTACCTATTATTATTATTATTATTATTATTATTATTATTATTATTATTATTATTATTATTATTATTATTTTCTGTAGATAAAACTTCACTGTAAAATGTCTGTTTGCTACAAAAAAATCACAAAAAAAATGTACAAACCCCCTAAATGAAAGCTAATGAGAGTGTTTGTATATTATCTTGCTTTACCCGCGGCTCCAGTTTCGAGAAAGACTCTGCTTTGACCGCTCTAGTCCAGGCTGCAGATATCCACGGCAGGTGAAAACAACTTAAGACTCAGTTCACAACTGTAAATTATTATTTATTTATTGTATTTTATGAAACCCTCTGCTGTCGCCTTTATAAAATAAAGTAGTTATCAGAGTACATGCAGTCCCTTTCTCTTCTAAAATCTCAATGCTTCGCAGATGCTATAAACATTATTATCTTATCAATTGACACACTTTGCAAAAGGAAAGCGGCTGTGCACCGAGAGAGGTTCAAAATTCAAAAGAAAAAGGTGACGTAGTTCACAAAAATGTGAATAATTGATAATAATAATAATAATAATAATAATAATAATAATAATAATAATAATAATAATAATAATAATTAACCGGTTCGTTTCGAAACATCCTGCTACAATTGATTTGATTTGGTTTTATGATTTCCTAGCTGAAGTACCCGGGGAATTTCAATATTTCAATATTTCAATATTTCATGCATCACAAATTGGATAACGGTAGCCTTACGGTTTCCTATAAATTACCGAGCTAGGGTGTCGCACATTGCGCGCGGGACCCTGCCCCTTTTTATTAACTTTATTATTTTTTGCTATTTTTAATTTAAAAAAAAAACAACAACATTTATTCATTTATTTTATTTTTCGGTTTGTCGGTTTCTTTAATTTGAGATACACGGCTACTGTAGTGATCCAGCAATGGGGGGGTTACTAAATAAAGTACCCCGGGGGGGGGGTCAGCATATTGAATCCAAACACAGCCCTGGAGCTTCCCTTTGATGAAAGAGGAGGTCGTGCAGAGTTTGGCTGCGCTTGCTCCTGCAGGGTCCGAATGCAGAAAGGAACAGACACACACACACACACACACACACAGCTGCTTCTTTCTACAGACTTGTCTAGCATTGCATGTATTTATATGTATGCGCATGCGCGTGTGTGGCGCACACGGTTATGTGTTTAGATCTGCGTATTGCGGGTAGTTCTGTTTGTCAGCTTTTTGTCTTTCTCAACGTCTTTGACGGATTTTTAATGTGACACGACCCCTGGCGGTACTAGCGCCGCCTCTATCTTGCTCATGTATTACAATGTGCGTACTCTTAAAACTGTTTACTAAATGAATTATTATTATTATTATTATTATTATTATTATTATTATTATTATTATTATTATTATTAGTTTATTTGGCAGCCGCCTTTATGCAAACTGGTGGTTACAGGGGCGATACCAGGTTACAGTGGAAAAATAATATTTAAATACAACAGATAGGATGTAACAAGTTAGAGGTAATATATATATATATATATATATATATATATATATATATATATATATATATATATATATATATATATATATAGCTCAAAGAGCCAGCTGCACATATCTTTCTCAAGAGCCTGTCATATATATATATATATATATATATATATATATATATATATATATATATATATATATATATATATAATGACATAACAGTAGCGCAATAATGCATCAGCTGATAATGAGCATATAGATACATAAATAAAACACAGGGTTTGAGTCATTGTAAAAAAGCTAAGGGGGTATTTTTAAAAAATATTTTTAAAAAACACACACACACAGTGACTCCGGTGTCTTTTAATAGAAACCAGGACTGAACTACATTTCCCATGACGTTGATAAAGAAGCAATTTTATTACAGCGTTCTTCGGTTCACTAAACACTCGCTTTTCCCGAAGAGACTGAGAGGTGTAGTTTATCTACCCCAGTCCTTGTTTTGTAAGGGCTGAGGAGAAGCGGCTCTCGCCATAACAGCAAAACCTACCGAGAAGGGCGAGTGCCCCCCCTGCAAAGGATTGTGGGCGTTGTAGTTCTCATCCAAATCGTTCGTCCACACATTGCAAGCTGGGCCGGGAGCTGGCGTGAACTCCATTTCCCAAGAGCCTCTTCGCACAATCTCAGCGCGAGTTTCCCCCCGAACTGCAAAAGGATTGTGGGCGTTGTAGTTCTCATCCAAATCGTTCGCACACACATTGCAAGCTGGGCCGGGAGCTGGCGTGAACTCCATTTCCCAAGAGCCACTTCGCGCCATCTCAGCGACGCTACGCGTCAGGTCAGCGGCTCTCTCAGAACAGACCATAGAGAGAGAGCGAGAGAGAGATTCTTAATGCCGGCTCTCCGGTAACGAGAATAAGCGAGAATCCGCAAACTCTAATCCCCCCCCCGATCCCCGCTGAAGCCCCGACACCTCCGTACGCAGACATGAGCGGCCGGCCCAGGACCAGCTCCTTCGCTGAGCCGCCGGGAGTCGTCGACGGATCGGCCGTCGCTGGGGGAAGCGGCACAGGAAAAGCCGGGGTTGCTCAGCAGGCCACGGCAACCAGCTCCGGGTTTGGGAGCTTCAAACTCACCAGTGAGTATCCGCGTTATGTCGGGGGATTTAACCGGGGGAAGTAACACAGCGAGTGAAAAAAATAAATAAAAGAGCGAGAGAAGGCCGCCTGCGTTGGACGGGGTAGTTTTGTTTAGGAAAGGCCGAGGATTTGGTTAGGAATTAGGGAGGGTGAACCGAGGCCCCGGGACATTTTAGGCGAGAAGGGAGGAGGAGGAGGAGGAGGAGGAGGAGGTGGGGAGGGGGCCCGAAATGCGGGGAGAAGCCTCGGATAAAGTTTAAGGAAAAGCCGTGGATAAGATTAAGGAAGCGGGGGGGTCGGTTTGGATGTTACAGTGTTGGATAGGGAGCCGTGGAAGCTGACGAAAAGAGCGAGGGTTTGATATGAATCCAGTGTCCTTTCTTTTATTTTTGAAAAACAACAGTTAAAATCTGGGGTTTATTACAGACGATAGCGTTTTGTGTGTGTTTTTAAAAAAAAAAAATGTGTTAAATAAGACAGGTCCTAGTTACACAACGCCTCGAGTTTGAGAGTCTTAAAGATATATCGTGTGTGATGATAACTTTTATTTCATTAATAATGGTTCGAAAACGTATAAATGTGACCATTGATTTAATTAAATAATAATAATAATAATAATAATAATAATAATAATAATTGAGTTTACATTTTTCGTTGTGGATACAACAGCAATCGAACACAAATAGCAATTTCCGCACTAAATAGTAATTTTTAGCAGTGATGGATCGTTTATTCAATTTCAAAACATGAAGCAACTTGTTGTGGTATTTTAATGCAGATCTTGTCATTAATCTATAGTCCCTGAGCTCAGCATTTAATTGCAACGAATCGACTTCACCCAATCATGCTAACAGTTATTTTTAAATTGTATTTTTTAAATAGTGAATGCGTTTATTTATTTATTTTTAATTGTGTTAGTGCAACCCAGTCTGTCTCTGCGTTCACTGATCTTGTGTGTTAAGTGTTTAAGTTTTTTTATATATACGATCTGGGGTGAGATGTGGATACAGACTTTTATATTTTTTTCGTATGTACGTTTTAAAAATACTCAAATCTCCTTTTTTTTTTTACTGTAACTGTAGTTTAAGAGATAACAAAACCGAAACGGCGAAGATAAATACTAAAAAAAAAAAGCTTTTAAAAAATGAGTCGACAAAACTTTTCGAGTAGAAGTCTTAATCGCAAAACGTTGACACTCTGTCCTAAACGTTAAAATTTCAAGGTTGCGACTGAGCTTGTTACAGCGGTGAACGAAGGAGACTTTGGGACCATCGTACTGTCCTGTATTTTCACGTCCCAAGAAAAAAAAACGATACAGCAAGCACACGGGACATCTCCTCCTTCTTTTTGTACTGTCCGTTTGCTTCCTTCCCTTAGACTCATCACAATCTTCATCTAAATGAGAGTCTTCTACCTCGTTTCCATGCACCGCGCATCCTGGGTTGAAAACTATGCTAATCTTCAGAGTACTGTAATCTGCCATATGTTTAAACTGTAGTATTTGGTATTTAATCATATCTTGATGTAACTATCACTGTCACTTATCTGCTGTATTGAATTGTATTTTGTCACACTTGTACTTGCTTGAACTTGTCATTGTATTTATCTTGCTCTTATTGTATTACCTGTACTGTAACACTTAATGTATCTGCTTACAATTGTAAGTCGCCCTGGATAAGGGCGTCTGCTAAGAAATAAATAATAATAATAATAATAATAATAATAATAATAATAATAATAATAATAATCTTCAAAACGGGATCAGACCCAGAGTGGGACTTTAAATGCACCTGAATATATGTTGTGTATACAGTCTTATTTATTATCCTCTGCATGATGTTTCAGTATCGCCGTCCTTCTAAACTCCAAAGTACCACTATGATGTCACAGTTTCACTGAGTTTTTTTTCTTAAGACACACCTATGCTGGTTCCCTGCTGTACACACTAGGGCTGATCAAGCTGGTGTTAAAACCTGGAATGAGTGAAACCACAGTGCAGCCGGAGTCCTTATTTCCGTCCCTGCTAACTGCGCGCAGGGGGAACTACTAACGAATGAGTCATTTAAGCTAACGACTTGCAGGTTAACTCTGCTTCATCAGCTGCTGCTGCTGCTGCAGAGTCACTTCCAGTAGGACCTTGTTTGTTTTACCCATTAGATAGCAGTTAAAAACCCATTCCTGGTTTCGCTTCGAGTTTAACCGTTTGAGGTACAAAGGGAGGTTATGTAAGGTCGTGACTCTTCAGATCACCCCTCAACCCTGGTCCTGGGGGACCCCCCTGTGTCCGCTGGTTTTCATTCCAACTGAGCTCTCAGTTACTGAACTAGACCCTTAATTGAACCGATCGTTTGCTTAATTAGGCCTTTTGAATTGTTCTCTGCTCTTAAAACCGTAGATTTCAAGTTGCTTGTTAATGTTCTAGCTGATTTGAAATCTGCAGCTGCTGGGTTTCGTGTAATCTGCCCCAACGTTTTCAGCTTTAGGATTAAACCTTTTCTTGCGTGAAATATATTTAAAAATAGCTGGGGGGGGGGAAACAAACAAAACAAAAGTAGCTTTGGACACAGAATAAATATATTTCATTCTGTAGCGTTCTGGGGGGGACTGTGAACAGGTGGCGGTATTGTAGGCAGAGTATTTCTATTGATGCAGGGATCTGTTTTCTCACAGGACTGTATTTATCCAGGGTCTTTGTTTCCTGGGGGGACTGTAAAAAGGTGGCGGTATTGTAGGCAGAGTATTGGTTTAGTGAATCTGTAGGCAGGGTATTGGGGTAGTGAATCTGCAGGCAGGGTATTGGGGTAGTGAATCTGTAGGCAGGGTATTGGGGTAGTGAATCTGTAGGCAGGGTATTGGGGTAGTGAATCTGCAGGCAGGGTATTGGGGTAGTGAATCTGTAGGCAGGGTATTGGGGTAGTGAATCTGCAGGCAGGGGAGTTGACGACGCAGGGGTCTCTTTCTGACCGGGTGGTCTTTGTTTCCCAGGGGACAGCGCGAAGGCCACAACAGTGGTGGCCACGCCAGGTCAAGGCCCGGACCGCCCACAGGAAGTGTCCTACACGGACATCAAGGTCATCGGGAACGGCTCGTTTGGAGTGGTCTACCAGGCACGGCTAGTCGAGTCCGGAGAGATGGTCGCCATTAAGAAGGTGCTGCAGGACAAGAGGTTCAAGGTGGGTGCGGTTCACAGAACCAGTCCAGACCAGTATAGCCGTGCTGTCTCTCCGGGAGAGGCTTCAAGCTGGGTCCAGTACGCACGCCAGTGTGTTTCCAGCAGGGATGGAGGCAATTCCTCTTTTTAAATTTGATTCCAGTTCCTTTCGAAGGACGTTGGTAATAGTCAGGATCGCTCCACTGCTTTCCTTTCGAAGCCCCGTTTTTAATCGACTCGCACGCAGCGACTTCGATCTGAAGTGACTTATTGCTGCTGTGAGAAGCTCTGTTTTAATCTGAATGCCGCAGCGTTTTGATCAGCGATGATGTGTCGGGGTTTGATTTTTAAAAGGAGCCAGGGAATTGATTTTTAAAAAGTGCATTGGAAATGGAATTGCAATTGAAAAAAAAAAAAAAGAGGCTTTCTTGACCCCTAGCCCAGATGATAATGTTAGGAACTTGTTCTAGGGCTAGTGTGAGTTTCTAACCCTGCTCAAACTCCTGGCTCCTGATCATTTCAATATTAATAATACTAGACTTCATTGAGGGGGGTTCTGAACCCCAGGACTGGGTGCAGCAGCAGCAGCAGCAGCAGCAGGGCTAGTGTGAGTTTCTAACCCTGCTCAAACTCCTGGCTCCTGATCATTTCAATATTAATAATACTAGACTTCATTGAGGGGGGTTCTGAACCCCAGGACTGGGTGCAGCAGCAGCAGCAGCAGCAGCAGGGCTAGTGTGAGTTTCTAACCCTGCTCAAACTCCTGGCTCCTGATCATTTCAATATTAATAATAATAATACTAGACTTCATTGAGGGCAGCTCTGAACCCCAGGACTGGGTGCAGCAGCAGCAGTAGCAGGGCTAGTGTGAGTTTCTAACCCTGCTCATCCTGGCTCCTAATCATTTCAATATTAATAATAATAATAGACTTCATTGAGGGGAGCTCTGAACCCCAGGACTGGGTGCAGCAGCAGCAGCAGCAGCAGAGCTAGTGTGAGTTTCTAACCCTGCTCAAACTCCTGGCTCCTGATCATTTCAATATTAATAATAATAATACTAGACTTCATTGAGGGGAGCTCTGAACCCCAGGACTGGGTGCAGCAGCAGCAGCAGCAGGGCTAGTGTGAGTTTCTAACCCTGCTCAAACTCCTGGCTCCTGATCATTTCAATATTAATAATAATAATAGACTTCATTGAGGGGAGCTCTGAACCCCAGGACTGGGTGCAGCAGCAGCAGCAGGGCTAGTGTGAGTTTCTAACCCTGGTAATGCAACTTTAGACTAGTGCGAGATTCAAACCCTTAACCCTTTTCGGTCCTATGTCGGACCCTGTCTGACATCACCAAAAAGACATCAAGCACAGGTCTCTAGTTGTTTTTTTTCTCAGGAAAAAGAAGAGAAAACCTTTCAATGGCCGATAGGAGCCAAGAGAAGCCAAAAATAAATAAATAAATAAATTATTTTTAAAAAGGGTGGATCTGAGGAATACGCATCACCCCTGCACCACAGAGATAACACGTACATAAACAAACAAGAGAGCTGCTTCTGCATCCAGCGCTCAGAGAACATCACAGACATTTGCAGAGCTTTTTGAGATGTTATAGTAATAAAATAATGACTTGGATCGCATTGTTGACGAGTTTGGTGATAAAACGAGTGATCAGGAGATGATTTATCGGTATGCACGACTATGAAGAGGTATGTGAAAAATATAGCAAACAAGGGGCGGGGCTGGAGATGCAGTACTGAGTGCCCTGTTGATATGCAGTGCCTTTTAAACCTGTTTTACTGTGGGGGAAAAAAAAATAATTTTAACCCTTTGCGGTCCATTTATTCAGGCGCGTCAGGTCCAATTTAGTTTCACACAAGCAGTTTATTTTAGACGCGCTGTTTTAAAAGTGTTTTTAAATCATCTCCTGATGACTCGTTTTATCACCAAACTCCTCAATAATGCGATCCAAGTCATTATTTTATTACTATAACATCTCAAAAAAGCTCTGCAAATGTCTGTGATATTCTTTGAGCGCTGGATGCAGAAGCAGCTATCTCGTTTATGTCTGTGTCATCTCTGTGGTGCAGGGGCTATGTGTGTTGCTCAGATCTGCCCCTTTTTTTCAGTCTCACTCGGCCATTGAATGGTTTTCTCGGCTTTTTCCAGAGAAAAAACGACTAGAGACCTGTGTTTTACATCTTTTTGATGATGTTGGACAGGGTCTGACATTGGACCGGGAAGGGACAATTGTAATGTCGGACCTGGTCCGACATAGGACTGCAAAGGGTTAAACAGCGCGTGTAAAATAAACTGCGCGTGTGAAAATAAATTGGACCTGACGCGCTGAATAAATGGACCGAAAAGGGTTAATAAAAATAAATAGCTACTCCCTTTCTCTCTTTCAGAACCGTGAGCTGCAGATCATGAGAAAACTGGACCACTGTAACATTGTGAGGTTGCGATATTTCTTCTACTCCAGCGGAGAAAAGGTAAGGGGGTCAAGGGTCGGCAATAACGGTGACGAGCGATGAACGTATCTGAGAATCGCGATGCCGTCTCCACACGCTGTGCGTGTCGCGCTGTCAGAGCGACCTGTCGTCGGCCTCGCGATACAAGATCAAAAGCACAGCTGTTCTGAATCCTGCTTCTCAGAGACGGAGCTCAGAACACGTCCCGCTGTTTTAAACATCACATTTACTGGTGGGATTGTCTTGGATGCCATGCTGTCTG
>CM060296.1:4068941-4101441 GCA_030684275.1 Acipenser oxyrinchus oxyrinchus | reverse complement strand
CTTGGATCGCATTATTGACGAGTTTGGTGATAAAACGAGTGATCAGGAGATGATTGATCGGTATGTACGACTATTATTATTATTATTATTATTATTATTATTATTATTTATTTGTTAGCAAATTACCTTCGCGTGTGAAAATAAATTGGACCTGACGAGCCTGACACGCACTTAATAAATGGACCGCAAAGGGTTAAGAAGACACACCTGAGCTTGTTACCTGTACAGACTGGGGGCTGATCAAGCTGGTAGTAAAACCTGGACTGGGTGACACTGCTGTGCAACAGGAGGCTTATTTCCATCCCTGCTAACGCTGTGTGTGCGTCACCCTCGCTGACCACAATAAGACCCTTTAGCTAGCCGTCTGGAGGAAGCCGCGGATTCCCAGAGGCCCGTCCGTCCCTCTCCCCCTGTTCTTGAATTTCTCACTCTTCTTGTGTCTAACTGCTGTTTTCAGCGCGAAGCAGCTGGTGCGCGGCGAGCCCAACGTGTCGTACATCTGCTCGCGGTATTACCGCGCTCCTGAGCTCATCTTCGGGGCCACGGACTACACCTCCAACATCGACATCTGGTCAGCGGGCTGCGTGCTGGCCGAGCTCCTGCTGGGCCAGCCCATCTTCCCGGGGGACAGCGGAGTGGACCAGCTGGTGGAGATCATAAAGGTAACGCAAGGGCTCTGGACAGCCCACGCAGCTGTGTACAAAAAAGCTTTTTTTTTTTTCCTCCTTTTTGATTTTTAGGATCAGTAAAGCAATTTTATTAGGATCTTTCTGACCAGCTGTCTCGATCAGAGGTCTTTCTAACATCTCTCTCTGTCTGTGTCGCTCTCTCTCTGTCTGTCTGTGTCGCTCTCTCTCTCTCTCTGTCTGTCTGTGTCGCTCTCTCTCTCTCTGTCTGTCTGTGTCTCTCTCTCTCTCTCTCTCTCTCTGTCTGTGTCGCTCTCTCTCTCTCTGTCTGTGTCGCTCTCTCTCTCTCTCTGTCTGTGTCGCTCTCTCTCTCTCTGTCTGTGTCGCTCTCTCTCTCTCTGTCTGTGTCGCTCTCTCTCTCTCTGTCTGTGTCGCTCTCTCTCTCTCTGTCTGTGTCGCTCTCTCTCTGTCTGTGTCGCTCTCTCTCTCTCTGTCTGTGTCGCTCTCTCTCTCTCTGTCTGTGTCGCTCTCTCTCTCTCTGTCTGTGTCGCTCGCTCTCTCTCTGTCTGTGTCGCTCTCTCTCTCTCTGTCTGTGTCGCTCTCTCTCTCTCTGTCTGTGTCGCTCTCTCTGTCTGTGTCGCTCTCTCTCTCTCTGTCTGTGTCGCTCTCTCTCTCTCTGTCTGTGTCGCTCTCTCTCTCTCTCTGTCTGTGTCGCTCTCTCTCTCTGTCTGTGTCGCTCTCTCTCTCTGTCTGTGTCGCTCTCTCTCTCTGTCTGTGTCGCTCTCTCTCTCTGTCTGTGTCGCTCTCTCTCTCTGTCTGTGTCGCTCTCTCTCTCTCTGTCTGTGTCGCGCTCTCTCTCTCTCTGTCTGTGTCGCGCTCTCTCTCTGTCTGTGTCGCTCTCTCTCTGTCTGTCTGTGTCGCTCTCTCTCTCTCTCTCTCTCTCTCTCTCTCTCTCTCTCTCTCTCTCTCTCCTCAGGTTTTAGGGACCCCAACCAGGGAACAGATCCGCGAAATGAACCCCAACTACACAGAATTTAAATTCCCGCAGATCAAAGCACACCCCTGGACAAAGGTAAGAGTATTGATGGGGCGCGCTCTGTCAAATTCAGTTCAGACAGGGCCATGCGAGCAGATCGGTAGAGGGTGGTCAATTCCTGGTTTTCCAATTTTCAAATCGATTCCCGTTCCCTTGCAATCGTTTCCTCTGACGCGTCGTTGATCGCAATGCCGCATGCGTTCTGTTAGAACCCAGCTTCTCTCCCAGCGGCAGCAGATTCAGTTGCGGTCGCTGTTTTTTTTTTTTTTTGTTTTTTGTTCAGTCAGTTAACTACAGCAGCAATTATTAAACGTCTCCAAAAATCTCAACTCCAGTTCCTTCGAAGGAATCGAGGGGTGATTTTTTTATAAAGGAATAAAATAAAAAAACAGGAATTTCCGCCCCCAGCCATGCATACCAGCAGTGCCAGTGTTTGTAGCTCGGCAGTTCTGTCGATAGCCACGCTGATTATTGTTTTGTCCCCCCGCCCCCACCCCAGGTATTTAAGAATCGCACCCCCCCGGAAGCCATCGCGCTCTGCTCTCGTCTGCTGGAGTACACGCCTGTCACACGCCTGTCCCCGCTTGAGGCGTGTGCTCACTCCTTCTTCGACGAGCTCCGGGACCCGGGGACCAGGCTGTCCAACGGGAGGGACCTCCCTCACCTCTTCAACTTCAGCGCAGTCGGTGAGACTCGAAATGCACCCCCTAGCTTCCTCCCTCATCCCTCTATCACCTATCCACCCCCTCCCTGCCTCCCTCCCTCCCTGCCTGCCTCACCTCTTCAACTTCAGCGCAGTCGGTGAGTCTCGAAATGCACCCCCTAGCTTCCTCCCTCCCTTCCTCATCCCTCTATCACCTATCCACCCCCTCCCTCCCTGCCTCCCTCCCTCCCTGCCTGACTGCCTCACCTTTTCAACTTCAGAGCAGTCGGTGAGTCTCAATGCAGCCCCTACCTCCCTCCCCTGTGTGTGTGTGTGTAGGTGTGTGTATATAGAGTACAGTAGCTCCTGTGGTTTGTATTTAGCTGTCTGTGTGTTTTTGTCTCCTCTTCAGAGATGTCGATCCAGCCTCAGCTGAACTCGGTTCTCGTTCCCCCGCACGCTCGTTCACAGGCTGCCACGCCTTCTTCACATGGTACGTGAACTTCACACGCTGTGCAAATCACACTCCCATTGCAGCGCTGTGCGAGAGCCAGCCCAGGCTTTACAAGCATCCTGTGAGCTTCATCATCATCATCATCATCACACTCCCATTGCAGCGCTGTGCGAGAGCCAGCCCAGGCTTCACAAGCATCCTGTGAGCTTCATCATCACACTCCCATTGCAGCGCTGTGCGAGAGCCAGCCCAGGCTTTACAAGCATCCTGTGAGCTTCATCATCATCATCACCATCACACTCCCATTGCAGCGCTGTGCGAGAGCCAGCCCAGGCTTCACAAGCATCCTGTGAGCTTCATCATCATCATCATCATCATCACACTCCCATTGCAGCGCTGTGCGAGAGCCAGCCCAGGCTTCACAAGCATCCTGTGAGCTTCATCATCATCATCATCATCATCATCATCACACTCCCATTGCAGCGCTGTGCGAGAGCCAGCCCAGGCTTTACAAGCATCCTGTGAGCTTCATCATCATCATCATCATCATCACACTCCCATTGCAGCGCTGTGCGAGAGCCAGCCCAGGCTTCACAAGCATCCTGTGAGCTTCATCATCATCATCATCATCATCATCATCACACTCCCATTGCAGCGCTGTGCGAGAGCCAGCCCAGGCTTCACAAGCATCCTGTGAGCTTCATCATCATCATCATCATCATCACACTCCCATTGCAGCGCTGTGCGAGAGCCAGCCCAGGCTTCACAAGCATCCTGTGAGCTTCATCATCATCATCATCATCATCATCATCACACTCCCATTGCAGCGCTGTGCGAGAGCCAGCCCAGGCTTCACAAGCATCCTGTGAGCTTCATCATCATCATCATCATCATCATCACACTCCCATTGCAGCGCTGTGCGAGAGCCAGCCCAGGCTTTACAAGCATCCTGTGAGCTTCATCATCACACTCCCATTGCAGCGCTGTGCGAGAGCCAGCCCAGGCTTCACAAGCATCCTGTGAGCTTCATCATCATCATCATCATCATCATCACACTCCCATTGCAGCGCTGTGCGAGAGCCAGCCCAGGCTTCACAAGCATCCTGTGAGCTTCATCATCATCATCATCATCATCATCACACTCCCATTGCAGCGCTGTGCGAGAGCCAGCCCAGGCTTCACAAGCATCCTGTGAGCTTCATCATCATCATCATCATCATCATCACACTCCCATTGCAGCGCTGTGCGAGAGCCAGCCCAGGCTTTACAAGCATCCTGTGAGCTTCATCATCATCATCATCATCATCCCATTGCAGCTGTGCGAGAGCCAGCCCAGGCTTCACAAGCATCCTGTGAGCTTCATCATCATCATCATCATCATCATCACACTCCCATTGCAGCGCTGTGCGAGAGCCAGCCCAGGCTTCACAAGCATCCTGTGAGCTTCATCATAATAATATGGAAGCTAATAGGGTCGTGACTCTCATTTGGTTCAAGCAAATATATCTATAGACCAGCGCTCGGCACGCAACGATTTTAATGCAAATGATAGTGGCTGCATTGTTCAGTAATTTAAAGCTACTTTATTCAAAGGTGCTCCTCTAAATCTGGTTGCTTTAAAAGTGGCCAAATTTATTCCCCCCCCCCGCCACGTTCCCTGACTCTGACAGCAGTCCAGGGTGTGTGTGTTTTGTGATCGAGTCCCAAATACTGCAGAGCAACTCTAGACTAGCATTGTGAGCTTATTTTCATCTCTGTCTATCTGTCTATGTATGTATGTATGTATGTATGTATGTATCTATCTGTATGTCTGTCTGCCTATGTATCTGTCTGTCTGTATATCTGATATCTGTATCTATCTGTGTCTGTCTGTCTATGTATCTGTCTGTATATATCTATCTATCCATCTGTCTATGTATGTGTCTGTCTGTCTGTCAGTCTGTGTCTGTCTGTGTATGTGTCTGTCTATCTATCTATCTGTGTCTGTATATATCTCTGTCTGTATATCTGTGTCTCTGTCTGTGTCTGTCTGTATATCTGTGTCTCTGTCTGTATCTCTCTGTCTGTATCTCTCTGTCTGTATATCTGTCTGTCTGTATATCTGTGTCTGTCTGTATATCTGTGTCTGTCTGTATATCTGTGTCTGTCTGTATATCTGTGTCTGTCTGTATATCTGTGTCTCTGTCTGTATCTGTCTGTCTGTATATCTGTGTCTGTCTGTATATCTGTGTCTCTGTCTGTATCTGTCTGTCTGTATATCTGTGTCTGTCTGTATATCTGTGTCTGTCTGAATCTGTCTGTCTCTGTCTGTCTGTGTGTGTTTTTTTTTCCTTGTATGCAGGGGTTATGAAACTCTTAAGCTTGCCCATGTTCTTGCAGTGTGAATGGACAGGCTTCCTCGCAGCGTCTGTGCCCCACTCTCCTCATTATTGTTTTTGTGTTTATTTCCCAGGTGAGGGCAGTCTAGCCGCAGACAGCAGTCCAGCCCAGTCAAGCAGCAGCACGGGACCTGTCAACAACGCCTCCTGAGTTCAAAGACTGTGACTGCCCTGCTAATAAACCATAACCTCCATCGTTCTGCCCTCCCCTCCCACCTCACGATCCCGTCCAGCCCTACCACACTGCGAGTCACTCCACCGTGTCTGTCTGTCCCTCCCTCCCTGTCTCTGTCTGTCTGTCTCTCTCACAGACTTGAGTTCTCTCTCCGCCTCTAAAGCAGCCGGCAGCTAGGGGGCGCTGTGGGCAAACTCGAGAACTTGAAACTGAACCTAAGCGGCAGGCAAGCTATCAAACGAAACTATTAGCGGTTTTTTAAATTTTTATTTTACTTTTTTACTATGTTGGTGTCAGTCGTCTTACTGATAATGATATTGTCGTTATTATTGGTGTAGGTATTGGATATAAATCTGGGGGTTTTTTTATCTTTACAACCAGAGGTAGTTTTCTGTTTTAATTTTTTTTTTTTTTAATTTATTGATTTATTTATTTTTGTGTTTTTGTTTCATTTTTTTTTTGGGGGGGGGGGCGGAGGAGAGGAGTGGTTTTAAATCGTCTTGTGTAGGGGCATATTTAAAAATTTTTTTTTTTTTTTTTTTAAATGTAAACTGGAAGGAAACTTCTGTTTATTTTATTTTTATTGCAATTTCATAAATTTAAGCAGAAAAACCAGCCCTCTGGTTGTAAAGATGGTTGTATCCGTTTCTGCTTTTATGCTTTTAAACCCCTAACTGGGTAAAGTAACTCTCTTTAAAAAAAAAAAAAAAGAAATTAAAAAAAAAAGAGAATCTACTTTTTAGAAAGAAACTCTGTCGTGATCAAGCGCTGCCTCCTTGTGGTAACGCCAGGGATTGCAGCCTATTGATTCACGCAGTAATAAAGCCACTTTTTTTAAACTTTTTTTTTGCACTTCAAATAGTCTTACTGTCAAATCCTCCCTCCCCTTCTTAAATTGTAGATAAGAAAAAATAAAATATTTTAAATCGACTTTTTTTAAAATATTTGTTTATTTTCTTTTGTGTTTTACATTCATTCTATGAGCTTCATTATTAATAATAATAATAATAATAATAATAATAATAATAGACTCCCATTGAAGAGCAGTTTGAGTCAGTCCAGGCTTTACATGCATTCTGCGAGCTTAATTATAAAACTCCCTTTAATTAACATGAAATAATTGAAGCTAGTTTTATTCAAAGGTGCTCTAGCCTTGTCGGGGGGAGTGTGTTTTGAAGGCACGTCTTCCATGCATGCATATAAAACATTCTGAAATGCATCGTTGCTCGCTGATCCCAACCTGGAGCTGCTAGCGCAGTCACTTCCTTTCGAAGCTCGTTTCTGTGTGTGCGGGTCGTGGGGGAGGGGAACGTTGCTTCTCAAACAGATTTGTAGATTTTCAGCGTCTTGTTCTCGCGAGCTCTAAAGGGCGGTTGATGGTGGCTGTGTATCTAGCCTCTTGAGCTTCTGAGACTTCCAGTTGTGTAACTAGTCTTGTACCTTAACTAGTGTGCCACTAGTCCCGCTAACCTGCCGTTTTAAGTTACCTAGCCTGTGTCTGCTCTGGTTAGACACGTAACTAGTCCTGCACTGACTAGTTTAAGCTCCTTGCCTCTGTGGTCTTGATGCCTAACTAGTTGGGTTATTGTTGTTTTTTAACTAGTTAGCTGTGTAGGTCATCTTACCAGCTGGTTAAGCGTATCACTAGATGAGCTACTGGTTAGCAGTGTAACTAGTGCTGGTTTAGCAGTGTAACTAGTGCTGGTTTAGCAGTGTAACTAGTGCTGGTTTAGCAGTGTAACTAGTGCTGGTTAGCAGTGTAACTAGTGCTGGTTTAGCAGTGTAACTAGTGCTGGTTTAGCAGTGTAACTAGTGCTGGTTAGCAGTGTAACTAGTGCTGGTTTAGCAGTGTAACTAGTGCTGGTTTAGCAGTGTAACTAGTGCTGGTTTAGCAGTGTAACTAGTTCTGGTCTCAGTTTCTTGTTCTTGTTGTTTTTGTCTAGAGCCCAAGCCTGTTGCTGACCTGCGTTTTAAAAAAGAAAAGTTTAAATAAAGAAATAAAATAATTTAATAAAATCCACAAAGACTTGATGGAAAAAAAATGTATGAAAAATCGCCCAACTTTACTATAATGCTGTTGTTGTAATTATTATTATTATTATTATTATTATTATTATTATTATTATTATTATTATTATTATTATTATTATTTTATTCTGCTGAAAAATTCACTAAAAAAAGTTTTATTTCTTAATGAAAAACTGAAGAAAAAAAAATCTTACAAAAAAAGACATCAAGGCGAATCAAACCCTCCTGAACGATAACGGGGTTATTTGTAAATATGTTTTTATTTCTTAATCTTTTTCATTTTGTTGTTGTTTTTTGTTTTGGTTCTCGCTGTATTTTTTTCTTTGGATGGAATGTGATGTTTTCACTAAAGTGATTTTTTTTTTTTTTTTTTTTTAGTTCCGATCGTGTAAATATTTTCTGTTTTGTTACTGTCGTGTTTTTCTGTTTTCTGTGTTCTCACCTCCTTCCTGTATTTCTTAAAAGAAATATTTTACCAATCTCGTAATTCTCTCACCCCACCCCAACCCCTGACCTTAGAAACTCTCCAAACTCGCTCACCCGACCCCTGACCTTAGAAACTCTCCAAACTCGCTCTCACCCGACCCCTGACCTTAGAAACTCTCCAAACTCGCTCTCACCCGACCCCTGACCTTAGAAACTCTCCAAACTCGCTCTCACCCGACCCCTGACCTTAGAAACTCTCCAAACTCGCTCTCACCCGACCCCTGACCTTAGAAACTCTCCAAACTCGCTCTCACCCGACCCCTGACCTTAGAAACTCTCCAAACTCGCTCTCACCCGACCCCTGACCTTAGAAACTCTCCAAACTCGCTCTCACCCGACCCCTGACCTTAGAAACTCTCCAAACTCGCTCTCACCCGACCCCTGACCTTAGAAACTCTCCAAACTCGCTCTCACCCGACCCCTGACCTTAGAAACTCTCCAAACTCGCTCTCACCCGACCCCTGACCTTAGAAACTCTCCAAACTCGCTCTCACCCCACCCCGACCCCTGACCTTAGAATCTCTCCAAACTCGCTGGCAGTGTGCGGGGAAAAAAAGAGCCCTTTTAAGAGAAACTTGCTTAACCCTTTAAGGTTCAAGAAACATCCGTGTCCCACAAATAATAAACGATGCTGACTTCATTATACTTACAGTGAGGTGCATGAAACGGTTCAGAATGTCCCGACTGGTTGGGTCTGGTCCATCCGAATTGTCCGTTTTACTCCTCGCAATACTTGAGAGGAGGGGGGGGCGGCGGAGGGGGGGGTTCCCCCAAACTGTGTCTTTTTCATAAATACAATAACAAAAAGCAACTAGCATACCTTATGAAGTAATAAAAAGTCTTCAAATGGGGGGGTGGGGGGGTTACAATTTAGATTGTTTGTTTACAGTGTTACAGGTTTTTAAAAAAATAAAAAATTCAGTCATTTTTCTTAAGTGTTAACAGTGGGCTGGCGTGCCTGATGCAGCTGAACAGATGGGCCCCGGGTACAAAGCCTGGGAAGCTGTGGGTTCAGGGGATCAGGAATCTACCATCGCGAGCTAAACATCCGAGCGCTGGTGACGCATCCCGCGCCGGAAGCCTTCTTGACTTGGTTTCGTGGTTTTAGGAATGCGGAAGGAGAGCCCGTTGAAATCACTTTGATTATTCCACTCGCTGATAGACACCCCACGGAATCCAGAAACGAATAAATATCTAGCCGTGTGACTCGTCGTTCAGAGAGCCTCGGATCCTCCTCGCATTGCCAGCGAGTTCTGGCTGCTTCATGCATGCAGACTGCTGTGTTTTATATTTTAGGTTTAATTTCACACCCTGTCTGTCTGTCTGTCTCACTCTTTCATATAGACCCCCCCTCCTCATCCTCCTTTTCTCTCTCCTGTTTATATACTGGGCTTGTGTTAATTCCGTCTCCGCAGTTGCACCTCCACACCTGCTGGTGGCAGCACTGTCTTTGGGGTTCCTCACAGAAGAGGGCTCTGCGGGTGTGTCCACTGGGGAGAATACTGGGCTGGGTCTCGGCTGACTCCTCCCACACCTTGCTCCACATAGGATTGGCTAGCGGTTGGGCAGTTCAGAGATTTGATTGGTTCATCTCGCACGCGCACCACCTTTGCCAGGATAAGGGGTCCAAGTTGACATACTTTGCACATGCTTCCCCTGTGTGTGTGTGTGTGTGTATGTGTGTACATATCTGTGTAGCAGAGATTTCAAGTAAAGAAATAAATAAGTAAATTCATTTTGTCCAAGAGTCCTTTTTTTTTCTCCCCATCCCAATTCCTTTGCAAAGAAACTTTTCAGCGAGAAACGTGTGTCTTGTCAAGGGTACCAGGTGAGATGAACCAATGGGAGCTCTGAGCTGGACAGCATAGCGCTCACCAGCTTGGACGGGTCTCTGTGTGGGTCTCCTTGCCAAGGTTAGCTGAAGGGACGCGGGCATTCAGCTGGCGGGTTTGTCCAAGTACCATGCAAAATCCGTTCTCTCTCAAAAGAACGAGTAGCCTTGAATTTGAATTTGAACTCTCTCAAGGGAAGGCGAAGACCGATTTGATAAAGATAAAAACGACCACAGTATTGCAGCCGTCATAAAGTAATAGAATTTCTCTATTCAACATATTTCAAACGGGTTGCTCTAACCTATTATTTTTGATCTTGCTAGTTTAATTATCATAACCCCCGTTAATAGATGTTAGGATTTCACGATTTGGGTTTGGATTTATTTAGTTTTCTGTACATTTTTTTTGTTACTGCTGGTGTAAAAATGTGTGCGTGTAATATAAATACATATATATATAATTTTTTTTTTTTTTTTGAAACCCAAGTCCAGCTGTCGCCTATTCCTGTGGGGTGGGGTGTCAAATCTTCATAAGATTTTTCCACTATTCACGTCAATTCTGTAGTGTGTACAGGATTTTTTTTTTGCCCTGTAAAACAAAGTAGGGGATGGGGATGGGGATGGGGATGGGGATGGGGATGGGGCTGGGGCTGGGGCTGGGGCTGGGGGAGATTGTACCTGGTACCCAAGACTGATACCTCAACCCCTCCCCCCAGAGGAAGCTCCAGGTATTGCAGTTTCTTCCTCGTCTCACTGCAGTGAGTGGGTGTGTGTGTTCGGGGGTCAGTGGCTGCAGTAGCGCCTCCGTCTGGCAGCACCTTCACTCGCGGCCCAGCTCCTGCTTTTTTTTCTGTTTTTTTGGTTTTGTTTGTTGCTTCTAGTCCTCGGCCTTGCCGTCGCCTACACTCTGTACAGAAATCGACTCAATAAATTATCAGCATGAATAAGACGCCACGCTGCCTCCTGTCCTTTATTTATTTATTTTAAACTGTCTTCTCATCTGTTTCAGCTGCTGTCATTCTCGGCCTTGGGGGTGGGGGTGGACCCTGTTTTTTCAATTTGCAATTCCCGTGTCATCCCGTCCCCCAAACATCATTGATCACAATGGAAGTGGCGCCGCAGCGTTGTGTTTAAAATCGATCTTCTCGCACAGGGGCGACACTTCTAGAATTGGCCCGATCAATCCTGGCCCTTCTGCAAAGTTTAGTTCCGATACCGGTCAGAAGCACACAGGGGTTCAGAAGCCTTTGCTGTGCGTGTAACCACAGTGACTCTGTTAATATAGCATAACCACTGCCCTGTGTGCCGTGCCGCCCAGCACACACTGCCCCTCACCCAGTCTCTCTCTCTCTCTCAGCACAGCAGAGCTAAGAGACACGCCGGCCGCCACGACAGCCTCTCCAACACAATTAAAACTGCACCTGTTTCTATTATTCTTATTTATTTCTTAGCAGACGCCCTAATCCAGGGCGACTTACAAACGTTACAATATATCACATTATGCATTATTTCACATTATAGATATCACAATATTATTTACATACAATTCCCCATTTATACAGTTGGGTTTTTACTGGAGCAATCTAGGTAAAGTACCTTGCTCAAGGGTACAGCAGCAGTGTCCCCCCCACCTGGGATTGAACCCACGACCCTCCGGTCAAGAGTCCAGAGCCCTAACCTCTACGCCACTAATCAACCAAACGTATTAAACGTTTAAAGAAAAATGTGTATCATCTATATCTCGTACATACAAATTTATTTATATATAAAAAAACAGTTTAATACCGTATTATAACTTGTTTGTTTATATTAGGTGCAAAAATACACTAATAATACTAAAACAAAGTAAGCCTGTCTATAATAATAACTGAAGCGCCCTTCTGAAAACAAGCTTTTATAACCGCGAATACAGCATGTGTGTGGTGAACAAAAAACAAAAGGGTCTCTGAGGTGATTTCGGAGCGAAGACATCCTCACACAGCTCAACGCCCTGTTGGCTTGCTCCGTTTCTGTGGCGGCTGGACTGCAGAAGCATTTCTCTTTGCATGTCGATGGTCTCCTGCAGTCCCGCCATTAGCCGGTCCTGTTGCGGCGCTTTAATGGCGGCCTCGTCCCCTCTGTCTCTGACGTCATTTGCAAGCCCCCTATCTAAAGACTGTGGCTGGCTTCTGATTGGCCCGCTCTTCGAGACGAACCCACCAATGGGTGCGCGGATTGCTTCCAGGCAGGCAGGCAGGCAGGCAGGCGCTGTGGAGACACCGAAGAAGACGGGCGGCTAGAGCGTGAGTCTCACAACAATAATAATAATAATAATAAATGAAAATAAAATACCGAAGAAGCTTTTTAAGGGATGAAAGCCGGTTTATTTTCAATTAGAACGGGGTTCCGAGTATTTACCGAGGATTGGAGGGGGGGAGTTTTGACGGAGAGGAGCATAGAAACGGGAGCGGAGAAGCTAGCGGCCAAGGCGGACTCTCTGTCTCTTCCTGTCCCGGGATCACAGAGCTCCAGTGCGTGGCTAGAGCGCGGCCGCCGTGTCGTGCCGTGCCGTGCCGTGTCGTGCCGTGCCGTGCCGTGCCGTGTCGTGCCGTGGGGTAAACAAAACAAACCACGCGTTATATTAAAGGTGGGGTTCCCAAATTACTTTGGCCGTGGACCCCAAATTCAACACTCAAAAAAAGGCTTGAGGAATGTCAAAATGCCTACCGCTCGCTCGCACAGGAAAAAATGAAAAAACTGTATAAATTAATAATATACACAGCCTGCCGAGATAGATTCGTTGAATTTAGATACTTTAATCTGGATTTTATTATTATTATTATTATTATTATTATTATTATTATTATTATTATTATTATTATTATTATTATTGGGTAGCAGTGTGGAGTAGAGGTTAGGGGCTCTGGACTCTTGACTGGAGGGTCGTGGGTTCAATCCCAGGTGGGGGGGACACTGCTGCTGTACCCTTGAGCAAGGTACTTTACCTAGATTGCTCCAGTAAAAAAACCCAACTGTATAAATGGGTAATTGCATGTAAAAATAATGTGATATCTTGTAACAATTGTAAGTCGCCCTGGATAAGGGCGTCTGCTAAGAAATAAATAATAATAATTATTGATTTTAAAAAAATGTATTGCTGTACAACATTGTCAACAGCCTTCAATAGCATTCTGTGGATTGCATAGCAGTTTGATCCATTCCTGGTTTCGCTAGGAGTTTAATAATAAGACACACCTGAGCTTGTTAGCTAGACACACTGGGGGCTGATCAAGCTGGTAGTAAAACCTGGACTGGGTGACACTGCTGTGCAACAGGAGTCTAGTTCCCATCCCTGCAATGTAATTCCAGTGCAGTCTAACTGCAGTTACAATGTAAATCCAGTACGGTCTAGAGATATTTAAACTGCAGTTACAATATAGAGATGTTTAAATGTTTATTTTTCCTACCCAATTTGAAACGCGCACTTCGACTGTCGCTTCTCTGCAGCCCAGATTACCAGTCGGCAGGACCAAAGGTCAACCCGCGACCTCTTCCTTTTTAAAATCAATTCTCAGTTCAATCAATTCCAACACCTCGTCGATCACATTTGCAATTCGCCGAGTGTTCAGTTTTAAAACAGTCTTTTGTTTGTCAGTCAATATTAAATGAAATGAAATTTATTATGTAGCTCTAAAATATAAATTTCAAGTCCCTTATAATCAAAATTGAAACTGTGACAAGACCTTGGGAAAAACTATTAAACCTGTCCAATTGGACAAACGATCAGATCAATGCTGTTAATGGAGAGCTTGAGTTGGCATGAAAACCAGGAGACCCCGCTTCCTTCAAGGACTGGAGTCTGACACCCCTGCTTTAAACGATTAAAAAAAAAAAAAAACTGAAACAAATCCTCTTACTAATGTGAAACAGAAACAGACTATAAGATCAGAATACTGATTGTAAGACAAATACATGCACAACTGAACTGTAATTGATCAATTACACAGTGGAATTACAATTACAAAGCCTGGCTTCAACGGTTCCCAAACTGAACGGCCAACGGAACACGTTCCCTCACGCCAAGGACCGTTTAACGCACGCCACCTGCCAGCCAAACATTTAACACTGCGGTGCCGTCTGGCGAGAGACAGCAAGCTCCGTCTGTTTGCTCGCTCTCTCTCTCTCTCTCTCTCGTCGGCCTGTCTCCGCAGCAGGCCTGCCATCTGCAGCAGTAACGCGCTGTAGCTGACTATTAATTTTAACCCCTACCCCCCTCCCTAAAATTAAATACTTAAAACTTATTTTATCCGTCCTTCGGATGAGACGCAAAACAACCAAGGTCCTGTTGGAAGTGACTCTGCAGCAGCAGTTGTTGATTATTATTTGTTTATTTAGCAGACGCCTTTATCCAAGGCGACTTACAGAGACTAGGGTGTGTGAACTATGCATCAGCTGCAGAGTCACTTACAATTACATCTCACCCGAAAGACGGAGCACAAGGAGGTTAAGTGACTTGCTCAGGGTCACACAATGAGTCAGTGGCTGAGGTGGGATTTGAACCGGGGAGCTCCTGGTTACAAGCCCTTTAACCACTGGACCACACAGCCTCTTATAATGATGATGATGCATAGTTCACCCCCCCCCTTAGGCTCTGTGAGTCTCTTTGGATAAAAGTGCCTGCTGAATGACTAATAATAATATTCAAAATAAAAATAACAGCCCAAAACACGCACTACCCCTTTACTGCCCTCCTGGGTGTGTTCCCGGGCCTGTGATTTTTCTCAATGTCAAATGTATTAGACACTGGGCAGCAAAGGGTTACATGAACCCTCGCTCTCCTGGCTTCTCTTAACTTCTTCAGAGCATAGCGTGGCCTGCGCGAAGGAGCAGAGATGCTGTTCTCGTGTATTGTCTGTTCAACAAAGAAGTTCCTTTTTTTTTTTAAATGATAGAACTTCTCCTTCTTCATCTCGACAATTCAAATAACTCAGGACTGAAAGGGTTAGGGTTGGGGATCTCTGGATTCGCCTCCTCCTGCTCTGCGCTGGACTCGGCCTGACCTCAGCACCTCGTCACTGGATCCTCAGCTGATGCTCTCTCCTTGTTGCGCTGCTAATCGGTCACTGTAGATATAACTTGCTGTGATCCTCACTTTCTGCATCACTTTAGTGGTATTATTTGCACTTACTGTCAGCTGCCCTCTATTTAAATATGAATCCTGCATTGTAACTCTGTACTGCCCTGTAACACCTGCAAGCCGTCTTGGATAAAGCCCTCTGCCAAATAAATAAACAATACCGGCCTGAGACCACTAGGTGGCGACAGAGGCCGGGCAGTGAGGAGGCTGCCACAGAGTTGGGGCGCTGCCAGATTGGCACAGTGCTGCTGGTTGGCTGTGTTAGAACCCGGGCTGGTCTCACATTGAACTCAGTGGTGAGCAGAGAGATGAATTAAGCAGAAATGATCTCGCCTGGCCCACAGCCACTGGAATCCGCTTCACCGACAGACAAGCAGAAAGAGCAGCTTCGTCTCATCACTCGGTTTACACAACCTCTTGCTGTGACTCTGCCAGGGTTTATTTTTAATTTTATTTTACAGCGTTGGTTATAGTGCGGTCCCGCCAGCATTGCCCTGTGTGCAGTACAGCACAGAGAGGCTCTGCCCAGCACACAGCAGGCAATGCCTGCGCACTAGATCAGCACTTTATATAGACACCATGGTGGGTAGCTGCTGTAGTTCTGTACACAGCGCACTAGATCAGCACTTTATATAGACACCATGGTGGGTAGCTGCTGTAGTTCTGTACACAGCACACAGCAGGCAATGCCAGCGCACTAGATCAGCACTTTATATAGACACCACGGTGGGTAGCTGCTGTAGTTCTGTACAGGGTTTTATATTAGTGTTATATAGTGCGGTCCTGCCAGCATTGCCCTGTGTGCAGTACAGCACAGCTAGGCTCTGCCCAGCACACAGCAGGCGATGCCTGCATAAGACACTACAGCTTTGGCCAAAGGTGTTTTGCAACACCTAGAGTTTTAGGATTGAGACATTTAAAAAAAAATTTAAAAAAAAAAAACAACGATATGAGCATAATTTAGATACAGATGAACCAGTTTTTTCTATCTCCTCTCTAAATATCATCTCGCAAACGCGCTTACTGTCACATTTTGCGCAGCCTGTCCTATCCTGCGTGTCCGGGCTTTACTAAGTAACCACAGGATAGAATTAATTTCCAACGCAGCTAACAGCCAATAATCGTCCTGGCTGATAAACTGACATTTTGTGCCGGCTGTCAAATGCTGCGTGGGCGCGGTCTTAACGGGGTACGGTTCAGCTGCAAAATACCCAACGTCACCAAATTTTAATTTTTTTTTAACATAGCCTTATTCACAACAACAACAACAACAAAAAAAACACCAAATTCAACGCCTGATTGATAGCTCTCATTAGTCGAGAATTCATGCCTTTTTTAAATAATGACACAAACTGTTTTTGTCCCAGTTAATGATACAAAAAACATATTTGTCAGTTTTTCTAAGTAAACTGCAAAGCGGCGCTGTGTAATTCACTGTGTTAACATGACGTTATTCCAGCAGGTTTCATTCCACTTGATGAAGCAACACTGAGTTCGTTCTGCAGGCGGGGGTGCAAAACTGATGCAAAGCTTTTCGCCGTAGCTGTGAACGACAAGAAACAAGACGACAAGAAATTAAAACCGGCGTTTATTTTTGCTTTTGTCTTCTGTAGGTGACGGGGGTGTCTGCACGCAAGCGTATCGGAAAACCCGAGAGACAAGCAAACACGCGCTCGCTCTCGTTGCAAATATGCTGGAGTCACCCCCAGGCGGTACTAATGATGACCAGGGCCCCCCAGTGTGTGCGGAAGGTGACCAGGGCCCCCCAGTGTGTGTGGAAGGTGACCAGGGCCCCCCAGTGTGTGTGGAAGGTGACCAGGGCCCCCCAGTGTGTGTGGAAGGTGACCAGGGCCCCCCAGTCTGTGTGGGAGATGACCAGGGCCCCCCAGTCTGTGTGGAAGATGACCAGGGCCAGTCTTCCCTCTTCATGTGCTTTCGCTGCTACCAGCTGTACAGCACCCTGGATGAAGTTCTAAGCCACCAGCTGACCTCTCACCCCGAAGACAACGAGGAAGGAGAAGAGGAGGAAAACACAACCCCCAGCGTCGCCACGGCAACCACTGCTCCGGAGGAGGAGCCAGAGCAGCAAGAGGTACGAGAGGGGGAGGGGAGGGGAGGGGGCGCAATTAAAAACCAGGAACTGAACCTCCACCCTGCTTATTAATAACAACTGTTGAATGAAGTAATGTTTTGTTTTTGTTTGTTTTTTTGTTCTCTCTCCCATACAGGAAGTGCGTAACTGGTACCAGTGCCTTCCCTGCGGGGCGTTACTGGAGTCGCCCGTCGAACTGGTCTGGCACCAGCAGCAGACGGACTGCGGTTCGACCCGAAACCAGACCCCACCCCGGTCTCCGCAGGAGCCAGCGGCAGGGGGCTGGGGGGAGAAGCGGGCCAGGCCGCGGGCAGAACCAGGGGGGGTCTGCGAGCCTGGGGTGGCGCCGGTGCCGCTGATCCGGTACCAGTGCAGCGACTGCGCGGACCTCTTCGAGTCCCTCACCCTGTGGCAGCGGCACATGAAGCAGGGGCACTGCCGGAGCAGCAGGGAGGCGGAGAGGAGGAGGAGGAGGAGGGAGAGAGCTGCTGGAGACGGGCCCCCAGGCTCTCAGGGACCAGCGACGGGGAGGCGGGAATCCGGGAGTGATTCTCCGCTGGAGGGAGCGTCCGTGCAGCTTGCGCCCAGTGGGGTGGTTGCTGGAGAGGGAGTGAAGGAGGAGGAGGAGGAAGCTGCTGTTTCTTCACAGTCCCTTCAACCTGCCAAAACGCCCGCCTTCGGTAACCACGGTAACGGCTCTGTGATGGGCTCTCCCGCGGTCACCCTAGCGATGGAAGCTGTCATGGCCGCCAGCTCCAGTCGGAGTAAAAATAAGAGCGGGCCCGGGAAGGAGGGAACGAAAGAGAGGAGGGGTGAAGAGAGGGAAAGAAGAGAGGGGGCAGACAGCGGTACAAACAACAGTAACGTCGCCGCGAGTGAAAATAGCAGTGCTTCCAGCGACAGTAATGACGGCGAGGGCGAGAACACGGGTTCCGCCGTGTCGCGCGATCACGCCTACCTGAACAGGTGCGGGTCGGCCGCCGGGGAAGAGCAGAGCGAGGGAGGGGAAGGAGCGGAGGGAACGCGTAAAAAGACGAAAGCGGGGGTTCTTTCCGTGGAGCCAGCCCGGTCTCGAAGCCAGCCCTCGTCCCTGAAGAGCTTCGAGAGAGGCAACGGAGCGGCCGGCACTGAAACGGACTCCGCTGACCGACGGCTCCCAGCCGCCAAAACAGAACCCGACCCCTGCCCGACCCAAACCCAAACCACCCCGCTTCCCGGGCCCGAGTCCGACAACCAGCAGCAGGACAGGCCCAGCGACCCGACTCCTCCTGGACCGGGTGGCAACAGGAGGGCTGGTTCCGGCGACTCTGCTGGACCCGATCTCCTCGGACCCTACCGGGCCCGGCACTCGCACCTGTGCGTGGACTGTGGGACGGGTTTCGGGACAGAGCCAGCGCTGGCGGACCACCGCAAGAGGCTGCACCGCGCCGAGGGGCCCCTGCACACCTGCCCTCACTGCGGGGAAAAGTTCATGAACACCACCAAGTTCCTGTACCACAGGAGGGGCCACAGGAGCGCCGGCCCGGAGGGGGGGGGGCAGGAGAGGGGTGGGGAAGGTCGTTGAGGCAGACAAGGGGCTGGAGAAGAAACAGGGGTCTGGGGAGACCGTCTTGGTCTTGCAGAACCAGCAGCTCGCCCCGGTTCTCCCAACCATCCCGGTTCCGCTCATAGGGATGAACGGCAGGGTCGTGTACGTCTATCCCACAGACCCGTCTGCGGAGGCTGGTCCAAAGAACGGGGAGGCCAGCGCGGGGGGAGGAGGAGGAGGAGGGGCCGACAGGGGCAAGAGGAAGGAAGCTGGGGCCGACAGGAGCCTGGAAGGAGGGGGCAAGAGAGCCAGGAAAACAACTGTTGATAATAACAGTAATGATAATGATGATGATAATAATAATAATGATGCTGCTGCTGATGAGGCCGGCGATGGCCTTAACAAACCAGGCAGAACGGAGCACTCCTGCGGAGACTGCAGCCAGCAGTTCAGCAACAAGACTCAGCTGCTGAAGCATCGCAGGGAGGAGCACGGCCGCAGGAGGGGGAAGAGGAAAGCTGGGGGTGGGGCTGGGGGGTCTGACCCTCCCTCACCAGCCCAGGACAGCCCGGAGGAGGAAGCAGCAGCAGGGTCCGCGGCCTCCAAACGAGGGGGCCCCCACCCGTGCCCGCACTGCGGCAAGACGTTCCGTCGCCGGTACCACCTGCGCACGCACCTGGTGACCCACACGGGGGAGAAGAGGTTCGGGTGCGAGGCGTGCGGCAAGGCCTTCTCCTGCCAGAGCAACCTGGCCCGTCACCGCGTCACCCACACCGGCCGCAAGCCCTACTCCTGCCAGCAGTGCGGCAAGACCTTCACGCAGTCCGGCACGCTCAAACAGCACCGGCTCATCCACCTGCTCGCCGAGACCCGCGCCTCGGGGGCCCTGGACCCCGCGCAGATCGAGGAGGCCTTCCTCCCGCACCGCTGCCCGGACTGCGGAGCCGGGTTCAAGAGGAAGACGCACCTGCTCATACACAGGTAACGTGCGCTGGGGGAGCGGGGCGTGTTAGCATTGCAATCCCAGCATTAGAGTTACAGTTACAGCATTAGAATTACAATTACAGCATTAGAATTACAATTACATTTACAGAATTACAATTACAGCGTTACAATTACAATTACAGCATTACAATTGCAGCATTAGAATTACAATTACAGCATTACAATTACAGCATTAGCATTACAATCACAGCATTAGAATTACAATCACAGCATTAGAATTACAATCACAGCATTACAATTACATCATTAGAATTACAATTACATTTACAGAATTACAATCACAGCATTACAATTACAGCATTACAATTACAATTACAGCATTACAATTACATCGTTAGAATTACAATTACATTTACAGAATTACAATCACAGCATTACAATTACAGCATTACAATTACAATTACAGCATTACAATTACATCGTTAGAATTACAATTACATTTACAGAATTATAATTACAGCATTACAATCACATCATTAGAATTACAATTACAGCACCTGTTTATTCGCAGGTAACGTGTGCTGTTTTTTTTTTTTGTTTTGTTGCTAGCAGCGCTTATAGAAATCCGTTGTTCCTGTTTGTTTTTCGGCAGGCACCTGCACACGGGGCAGTACCCCTTCCAGTGCAAGGAGTGCGGGGGCTCCTTCCTGAGGAAGAGGCTGCTGGAGCTGCACCAGCTGAGGCACCAAGGTGAGGAACGCAAGGGCAAAGAAACACACCTCCCTCCTCCCCTACTGTCCCTGACCTCCCTCCCTCCCTCCCTACTGTCCCTGACCTCCCTCCTCCCTCCTCTCCTCCCCACTGTCCCTGACCTCCCTCCCTCCCTCCTCCCTCCTCCCACTGTCCCTGACCTCCCTCCTCCCTCCCTCCCCTGTCCTGCCTCCCTCCTCCCTCCTCCCTACTGTCCCTGACCTTCCCTCCCTCCCTCCCTCCCCTACTGTCCCTGACCTTCCCTCCCTCCTCCCTACTGTCCCTGACCTCCCTCCCTCCCTCCTTCCTCCCTACTGTCCCTGACCTCCTCCTCCCTCCCTCTCTCCTCCCTCCTCCCCTACTGTCCCTGACCTCCTCCCTCCCCCTCTGTCCTCCCTCCTCCCTACTGTCCCTGACCTCCTCCTCCCCTACTGTCCCTGACCTCCTCCCTCCCTCCCTCCTCCTCCCTACTGTCCCTGACCTCCTCCCTCCCTCCTCCCTACTGTCCCTGACCTCCCCTCCCTCCCTCCTCCCTCCTCCCCAACTGTCCCTGACCTCCTCCCTCCCTCCTCCCTCCTCCCCAACTGTCCCTGACCTTCCCTCCCTCCTCCCTCCCCTACTGTCCCTGACCTTCCCTCCCTCCTCCCTCCCCTACTGTCCCTGACCTTCCCTCCCTCCTCCCCTACTGTCCCTGACCTCCCTCCCTCCCTCCTTCCCTCCCCTACTGTCCCTGACCTCCTCCCTCCCCCCCTCTCTCCGTCCCTCCTCCCCTACTGTCCCTGACCTCCCCTCCTCCCCTACTATCCCTGACCTCCTCCTCCCCTCTGTCCGTCCCTCCTCCCCTACTGTCCCTGACCTCCTCCCTCCCCTACTGTCCCTGACCTCCTCCCTCCCTCCCTCCTCCTCCCCTACTGTCCCTGACCTCCTCCCTCCCTCCTCCCCTACTGTCCCTGACCTCCTCCCTCCCTCCCTCTGTCCCTCCTCCCCTACTGTCCCTGACCTCCTCCCTCCCTCTGTCCATCCTCCCCTACTGTCCCTGACCTCCTCCTCCCTCCCTCCCTCCCCCCCTTCTCCCCTACTATCCCTAACCTCCCTCCTCACCCTCTCCCTTCTCTCTCCTCCGTCGCCTTGAGGGTTTGAAGCCTGCAGAATTCAGAAATACTAAAAAGGAAACCTCGTTATTTCAAAGACGTTGAAAAAAAAAAAAGACTTCCAGTCGACAGGTTGTGGTCGTCGTGGAACGTAGTTTCTTTTCTTTCAGCGTCGGGAGCGTGTCGCGTATTTGAGCTGTTTTTGTTTCTGTTCTTAGCTTTCGTACAGCGCTCCTAACCCGACCCCCTCTCCCTCTGCCCCCCAGGCCGGGAACCCGTGTCCTGTGCTGTGTGCGGCTCCCAGTTCCTGGACGAGGCTGGGCTGCGTTCCCACAGGCAGTGCCGGCCGGGTCTGGAGTGCGTTTACTGCGGGAAGCGCTGCCCCTCTCAGGAGAGGCTGGATCTGCACCAGCTCTCCCACTCGGGGCTCCCGGCGCTGCGGTGCCCGCGCTGCGGCCGCCGCTTCGCCAGCCAGGCTGGGCTGGACAGCCACCTGGAGCGGCATGACGGCGGCACGCGCTGCTTCCACTGCCGGGACTGCGGCAAGGACTTCACCACGGCCAGCTCGCTGTCCGTGCACCAGAGGATACACACCGGGGAGAGGCCCTACCAGGTAACCTACGCGCCACTCATGACCCAATACACAGAGGAGTCAGTCATCAGTGTACTGATCAGTGATCAACACACACAGAGGAGTCAGCCATCAGTGTACCGATCAGTGATCAACACACACAGAGGAGTCAGCCATCAGTGTACTGATCAGTGATCAATACACACAGGGGAATCAGTCATCAATATACTGATCAGTGATCAACACACACAGAGGAGTCAGCCATCAGTGTACCGATCAGTGATCAACACACACAGAGGAGTCAGCCATCAGTGTACTGATCAGTGATCAACACACACAGAGGAGTCAGCCATCAGTGTACTGATCAGTGATCAATACACACAGGGGAATCAGTCATCAATATACTGATCGGTGATCAACACACACAGAGGAGTCAGCCATCAGTGTACCGATCAGTGATCAACACACACAGAGGAGTCAGTCATCAATATACTGATCAGTGATCAATACACACAGGGGAATCAGTCATCAATATACTGATCAGTGATCAACACACACAGAGGAGTCAGCCATCAGTGTACCGATCAGTGATCAACACACACAGAGGAGTCAGTCATCAATATACTGATCAGTGATCAACACACACAGAGGAGTCAGTCATCAATATACTGATCAGTGATCAACACACACAGAGGAGTCAGTCATCAATGTACTGATCAGTGATCAACACACACAGAGGAGTCAGTCATCAGTGTACTGATCAGTGATCAATACACACAGAGGAGTCAGCCATCAATATACTGATCAGTGATCAACACACACAGAGGAGTCAGTCATCAATATACTGATCAGTGATCAACACACACAGAGGAGTCAGTCATCAGTGTACTGATCAGTGATCAACACACACAGAGGAGTCAGTCATCAATATACTGATCAGTGATCAATACACACAGAGGAGTCAGCCATCAGTGTACTGATCAGTGATCAATACACACAGAGGAGTCAGTCATCAGTGTACTGATCAGTGATCAACACACAGGGGAATCAGTCATCAATATACCGATCAGTGATCAACACACACAGAGGAGTCAGTCATCAATATACTGATCAGTGATCAATACACACAGGGGAATCAGTCATCAATATACTGATCAGTGATCAATACACACAGAGGAGTCAGTCATCAATGTACCGATCAGTGATCAACACACACAGAGGAGTCAGCCATCAGTGTCCTGATCAGTGATCAACACACACAGAGGAGTCAGTCATCAGTGTCCTGATCAGTGATCAATACACACAGAGGAGTCAGTCATCAGTTTACTGATCAGTGATCAACACACACAGGAGTCAGTCATCAATATACCGATCAGTGATCAACACACACAGGGGAATCAGTCATCAGTGTACTGATCAGTGATCAACACACACAGAGGAGTCAGTCATCAATATACCGATCAGTGATTAATACACAGAGGGGAATTAGTCATCAATATACTTTATTATTATTATTATTATTATTATTATTTGGTTTATTTAGCAGACGCCTTTATCCAAGGCGACTTACAGAGGCTAGGGTGTGTGAACTATGCATCAGCTGCAGAGTCACTTACAATTACGTCTCACCCGAAAGACGGAGCACAAGGAGGTCAAGTGACTTGCTCAGGGTCACACAATGAGTCAGTGGCTGAGGTGGGATTTGAACCGGGGACCTCCTGGTTACAAGCCCTTTTCTTTAACCACTGGACCACACAGCCTCCTATAACACAGGGGAATCAGTCATCAATATACTGATCAGTGATCAGCACACACAGGGGAATCGATACACAGCAGTTAATGAATCATCAATACACTGATCAGTGATCAATACACACCAGGCGAAGGCCCTGCAAGGTATCCTTGTCAGCGAGTTCATTCATTATTAAACGGTGCAGCGTGATGTCTGTGCAGCAGCTCTGTTAAGAAGCTAGCTATTTCTATAATTCAGGCTGAGTATCAAGATTTTTTTTTTATCTCTCCCCTCTTCCTTCTCTTCTGTCTCTCTCCCTACCCCCTTTCCTCTCTCCTGCTTTCTTTCTCCCCATAACTACACTCCCATCCCTCCCTCTCCCTCTCTCTCTCTCCCCCTTCCTATCTCCTTTCCCTCCCCCTCCGTCCCCTCTCAGTGCTCCACCTGCGGGAAGCGTTTCCGTCAGATCCCTCACCTGCGCGATCACGAGCGGCTGCACTCGGGGCTCCGCCCCTTCGCCTGCCAGGTGTGCGGGCGGAGCTTCGTGCTGTCGGCGCGCCTCACCGAGCACCTCCGCACGCACACCGGCGAGAAGCCCTACTCCTGTGCCGTGTGCCGCAAGCCGTTCCGCTCCCTCTCCAACCTGGGCAAGCACCGCAAGACGCACGGGCATGAGAAGGGGGCGGGGGCGGCCAGCGGGCAGGTGGAGGTCGTGCTGCAGGAGGACACGACCGCAGTGGAGACCATCCTGCTGGTGCAGAGCACAGACCCCGTCGGCAAGGGCGGTCCGGGGGCCGTCCCCTCCGGGGGGCCACGGCAAGTCTGCACCCTGACCAGCGTTGTCATGGCGGCGGCGAGCGTTCTGGACCCCGCGCAAAACACAGACCCCAGACCTGCGCAGAGAGGGGAGGTTGTGGCCGTCTACCGCGACGGACAGATGGGCGTGCCTGGAGGAGGAGGAGGAGGAGGAGGAGGAGGAGAGGGGGGCGCTATTCTGTTGGTGCAGCAGGGGGCGGGCCACTGCGTGCTCGCCGGGACGGGGCAGGGGGACATTCCCATCATGCACCACACCGTGGAGGTCGTTATCGAGCAGACGGGTTGAGGGGTCGGATGTAGCTTTTTTTTTTTTTCAAATCGGTTTTTGAATTTTGTAAGCGTAACTCCTCTCTGTGTCTCTCTCTCTCTCTCTCTCCCGCTGGTTCTGTTTGAGTTTTTAATCCCTCCCATCGTTCATTCAAAACATTCACTGCTGAAGATGCATAAAAAAAAAAAAAATGTAAATAATAATTTTTTTTTTTTTTTTTTCAACAAGCTGCGTTTTGTATTTATTTATTTATTTTTGCCACACCTGACTACGCTGTAAAATAAGGGTGTTGGGGGGGGGGACGACTCAGAATCAGAATCAACATCATGAAAAGAGGCGGGGGGGGGGGGGAACGAATTAAGTTTATAAGTAAAGTTTGAAGCTGTTGTCAATCACATGTGGTAATGGGGAGTTTGCAGAAGCGATACCGGACTGATTTGAAATCCGATAGAGAGAGAGGTGTTTCCCTGATGCAGACAGATTCCCCTGCCGGAGGGGGGGGGGGGGGGTTATTGCAGTGTCTGAACAGACTGTGGTGACCAGGCATCATGCTTTAAAAAAAACAGCTGTTTCAAATGCAACAACAGCGGAGTAAAATAAATAAATAACTAATAACATTGTAACATAAAATCTTGGAAATTGTGTGTTGCACTGATGATAATGATGATGATGATGATGATGATGGTTTTTGTTTGTTGTTTGTTTTTTCTTTTTGTTTTTTTTGTAACTGTTTGCTTTTGTTAATATTAAAAAAATAGTTTTAAACGATGCTGGAAAGCCACAAGGCTGATGAATCGGGCTCCTGTCTGTGCCCCCGAACCCCCCAGATTGGAACCCAGCCCCCCCAGAGGAAGGGGAAAGGCTGGTCTAGTGCATTAACATGAACCCGCTAGCGCCACCTAGCCCCCCAGATTGGAACCCAGGCCTCCAGAGGAAGGTGAAAGGCTGGTCTAGTGCATGAACATGAACCCGCTAGCGCCACCTAGCCCCCCAGATTGGAACCCAGGTCTCCAGAGGAAGCTGAAAGGCTGGTCTAGTGCATGAACATGAACCCGCTAGCGCCCCCTAGCCCCTCAGATTGGAACCCAGGCCTCCCTAGGTTACAAAGTTATCTCAGAGCTAGCCCCTTTTTTATTAATAATTTATTAAGGAAACCACAAGCATAAAACAAAAAGCAATCGAAAAAGGTTTCGCAAAAAAAAAAAAAAAAAAGTCTTGATTTAAAAACTTCCAGAAGCTCTGAAAGCACAATCGGTTTTCAGAGCCCTTTCGTACCAAACGACCGAACTGCAGCTGGATTCCTTTAATAAAACACGAACGCTGGTACGCCCAAGACCGCCACAACAACAACAACAACAACAACAACAACGCGAAGAAACCATTTCAATCTCGCTCGACGCCGATCCAGTTAGATATCCTAACGTCAATGAATCGCATTGAGTACTCTCAATTCCACTGGAAAACCGCAGACCTGGCAGCACTGCTGACAGCTGTGAAAGGTGCTTCTCCAGTCAGCCAGGAAGGTGCAGCGAGCTAACTGTCAGGAGGCATGATCAGGTCTCACTCCGAGGAGACGGGATCGAATTCCGCTTTGCTCTGAAGACCCCGAGGGCTGAGCCAGCTCTCCCCAGGGTATCTGTAAGGAGGGAGACGGTGTCTGTGTGTCTGTGTGTGTGTCCGCTGGTAATTGCTGTGCTGCGACAACGAGTCGAGTGACCTGAGTGAGAAAGGAGGACAAGGTCAGGGTGAGGACTTTTGAGGAAATGCTAAAATAAACCTGGAGGGGAATACTTAAAAAAAATGCTAACGGAGGACAGAGGGAGAGAGACAGAGAGGAAGAAAAAAGTTAAAGCATACTTTTATTTAAATGCCCTGGTCCCTCATCTAGGCATTTTAAACTAGAAATCTACCAGTTATTAAAAATGTTCTCTTCACCTATATCCGCTAAAATGAAGTCAAAAGGGTAGCTGTTAAAAACTAAAAGTGATTGTTTGTTTTCCTACCCACTGTGCTGATGAAGTTCAGCTGGCAGCCTATGATTTGTGTGTAACAGCCTGGCTTGGAGAGAGAGAGAGAGAGAGAGAGAGAGGCTTGGGAGCAAACCAGCTCCTTAACCACTGTGCAAAACAGATTTTTTTTGGGGTGGGATTGTATCATCCATCTCGGCGGTAGTTGCGTTTGCACCTGTGAGCGTGGAGATGCGCGCTAGAAGCGACAGATTGCATGAAGGCAGCCTGTCACAGTGAAGATCAGGCACATGGATGTGTGTTATATGCTGCGCTAACGCTGTCAGCTTGTCGCGCCAGTCCAGGCTTTGAGAACTGGAATAGGAGACTGAGAGAGCGAGAGAGAGAGACAGATTGTTGTGTGTGTGTGTGTGTGTGTATAAAATAAATAGAAATTGAATTAAATTAAACAGGAAGCTGTTTTTTTGTTTTTTTTTTTGACTTTGGTTTAGTTAGGTCGTTTTCAACAAGAGGGGTGTTCGACTGAATGGGGTCCAGTTAGTTATCCCGAGAGTACAGCTATAGCCAAGAGTTTGGCATCAACCCTATGGAATTAACTTGATTTCGCTTCATAAGGTCCAGTGAAACCACAGTGTTGCTGGTGTCTCGTGTTCCTTTTAACCCTCCCTATGTTTCTGTCTCTGGCATACTGTGTGAACCCCCCCCCCCCCCAAAAACATTCAGAAAAGCAACGCTGGAGTCGCTCAATAAGATCCATCCATAGGGTTGATGCACACTCAAGTGCTGGTTCTGAGTGTGGAGGTGTGTGTCCCCCCCGATGCTAATTTTCAGTTTCAAATGAGCTTCACTAGCACGACTAGATTTTATTCAGATTTCGTGCAGAAAGCGATTTCCCTTTTGAGAACTATTTTGAGTGTCACGAATTGGTATTTAATTGATGCGCAATTAACCTTTTGTTGGCTGAAGTTCAGTTACGTGTTGATAAACAGTCTATATATATGTATGTATGTCGTACGTGCGTGTGCGTGCGTGTGTGTCTATCATTAGAATGCAGGCTGAGCTCATGTTTCCTCTGTGTGTTGAGCGTGGTGTATTTATTTTTTTGAGACTAGTTTCCAAGAATACTCCATTTAAAAAAAGACTGGGAGGTATTTCAAGCACTGGAGTGGATGAGGGGATTATTTCTGTTTGTACACCCTGTTTGTTCTCTGTCTTTCTCTCTCTCTCTCTCTCTCTCTCTCCCCCCTGCAAACCCACGAGTGCGTCGCAGTGCCCCTTTTCCCCCTCTACCCATCTTCTCCCTCCCCCTCTCCCTCCCTCTCTACCCATCCTCTCCCTCCCCCTCTCCCTCCCTCGCTCACAGCAGGTTTCTACTCCACCGCTGTGACTTTGAGAAAACGCTCTCCTCTTTTTATCCTCCACCTTCCCCCATTTCTTTCTCTTCTCTTCTCCTTTTCTTTTTTCTCTCAGCAGTGGCTTCTGCACTCTGTGTGACTTTGAATAAAACTCTCCTCTATCCCCACCCCTCTCTCTCTCTCTCTCTCTCTGTCCTCTCTTTCTCTCTCTACCCCCGTCTCGCTTCGACCTCTTTCTCGTTGAGTGGGTTTGAAGGTAGGAAACTCTCTCTCCCTCCCTCAGTTTAATTCAAGCGGTCTGACTAGGCGTTACTAAAGGTTAGTGCAACAAAACTGTAAAAAAAAAATAGATAATAATCATAAAGCAGAAAGGAGAAGATCTACACTGAGCTGTGAACGAGGAAGCTGGCTGAAACACACTGCCTGCCCCCCTGTGTCTGGATCAGTCCCGGTCCAGGAGACCCGGTCCACAGCAGGTTTGTTTAACAGGTAAAATGAGATCAGGAGCGACTGCCGGGTCTGGATGGAGGGTGAAGTAGGTCTGGAACAAAGACCAGGACTGGAAGGGACAGCTCTGTATATCATTGCCCGCCTCTCCCTGCCTTCTCCACTCGGTGTGATTTTGAGAAAGTGCCCTCCTCTGTCCCCTGTCGTCCCGTCCCCCCCTCTCCTCTCTTTTAAACTGGCCGCTATTTACCCTACACCCCCGCCTGTCTGCCTGTGTATTTGTGTGTCTGTCGATCTATCTGTGTGCGTGTGTCTCTGTCTGTGTGTGTGTCTGTCTGTATGTCTGTCTGTGTTTGTGTGTGTGTCTGTATGTCTGTCTCTGTCTGTGTTTGTGCATGTCTGTCTCTGTGCGTGTTTGTCTGTCTATGTGTTTGTGTGCGTGTGTGTCTGTGTGCGTGCGCTGTAGCCGAGGTCTCCTCTGAAAGGTGATTGGCTGCCTCCCACTCCCTTTCCGCCCACGGCTCACAAAGGCTATCGGAGACAATGAGCTTCACACGGATACCGCTGGCTGTCGGGATGGTTGCCATGGGAGACGATCGGCCGAACTGGGCCCTGCCTCAGCGGCACAGACAGATTCAGACAGGTTGTTTATATCCAGCTACAGTTCATCAAGCAAACTAATCTTAACAACAGAAAATAAACCGCTCCCTGGTTTAAATGAATTTTATTGATAGAGAGCCTTTCATACCCCAGGATCTCAAGGCACTTTACATGTCAGTTTAAAACTCTCGCCCCCTCTACCCTCTCTCTCAAAATAAACGGAGTCTGGTTTCGCTAACACGCCTGTTTAAAACTACCCACAAGCACTTTGACTTGACGTTGAGTTCATTTGGCCTCTTCAGGTATTCTTAGAATGTGTTGAGACAAGCAGAGGCCTGTGTCTCAGGACTGCAGGCAGCTACACTGTGGCAGTGAATTCATTAACCCTTGAATGACTAATGGCGATGTGGTGAGAAGGGAGACGCGCTGTCGTTTATTAAAATCTGTTTCTTCGAAGAGTTCAAACCACAGCTTTAAAAATAAATAAATAAAGATTTTCTTATCTCCTCATTGCACTAACAACATTATCACTGCACCCCAGCCTTTAAAAACATGCTGCAATGGTGAAAGGCTGGTCTAGTGCATTAACATGAACCCGCTAGCACCACCTAGCCCCTCAGATTGGAACCCAGGCCCCCAGAGGAAAGTGAGAGTTAGTCTGGTGCATTAATTTATAGGTAAGGGCCACTAAAATCTAAAATAGCAAACAGACTTTCTATTTTAATGGCTTGCTTGGGGCTGTAGGTATAACTACACAGCTATAATTATACAATTGGTGGTAGAAGTGGGATATATTTAGAGGGGTCTGCTGAATAAATTTCTATCTTCAGGGAAATTGAGAGAGAGAGATATGTCATGGGGTGCTGTATGACTGTAGGCTGAGATTCAGATGGCCTTTGATAGATATACTGTATATATATATATAAATTCCAGTCTGCTTGCCCCGTAGCCTTTCACAGACAGACAGACAGACTGACTTTCTCTCGTCTTTTATCTGGCATACGGCTTCCTCCGACTATTTAAAATTAAAGTTTATTTTTGTCCCCCGGCAGCTGCCTAGCGAGAGAGAGAGATAGCGAGAGAGAGAGAGATGAGGAGAGAGAGATAGAGAGAGAGAGAGAGAGAGAGAGAGATAGAAAAGTACCTCTTCATTTTTTGTTATTAGCAGTAATGAGGATTTGGGCAGTGGAGCAGAGGTGTTCTGTAAATAGCAACTCTTATTAAAACGAGCGAGAGAGGAGAGAAGGAGTGTGGGAGAGAGAGAGAGGGGGAATGGAGTGAGTGGGAGGGTGGAAGAGAGAGAGGGTGGGGGTGGAATAGAGGGAGGGGGGAGAGATGTGGAGATATCTAGTCACAGTGAGCAGGGTTAGCTGTATAGTCCAGCAGTCACAGTGAGCAGGGTTAGCTGTATAGTCCAGCAGTCACTGTGAGCAGGGTTAGCTGTATAGTCCAGCAGTCACTGTGAGCAGGGTTAGCTGTATCGTCCAGTCACAGTGAGCAGGGTTAGCTGTATAGCCCAGCAGTCACAGTGAGCAGGGTTAGCTGTATAGCCCAGCAGTCACAGTGAGCAGGGTTAGCTGTATAGTCCAGTCACAGTGAGCAGGGTTAGCTGTATAGCCCAGCAGTCACAGTGAGCAGGGTTAGCTGTATAGCCCAGCAGTCACAGTGAGCAGGGTTAGCTGTATAGTCCAGCAGTCACAGTGAGCAGGGTTAGCTGCATAGTCCAGCAGTCACAGTGAGCAGGGTTAGCTGCATAGTCCAGCAGTCACAGTGAGCAGGGTTAGCTGCATAGTCCAGCAGTCACAGTGAGCAGGGTTAGCTGTATAGTCCAGCAGTCACAGTGAGCAGGGTTAGCTGTATAGTCCAGCAGTCACAGTGAGCAGGGTTAGCTGTATAGTCCAGCAGTCACAGTGAGCAGGGTTAGCTGTATAGCCCAGCAGTCACAGTGAGCAGGGTTAGCTGTATAGTCCAGCAGTCACAGTGAGCAGGGTTAGCTGTATAGTCCAGCAGTCACAGTGAGCAGGGTTAGCTGTATAGTCCAGCAGTCACAGTGAGCAGGGTTAGCTGTATCGTCCAGTCACAGTGAGCAGGGTTAGCTGTATAGTCCAGCAGTCACAGTGAGCAGGGTTAGCTGTATAGTCCAGTCACAGTGAGCAGGGTTAGCTGTATAGTCCAGCAGTCACAGTGAGCAGGGTTAGCTGTATCGTCCAGTCACAGTGAGCAGGGTTAGCTGTATCGTCCAGTCACAGTGAGCAGGGTTAGCTGTGTAGCTCAGCAGTAAATATGAAACACTGAGTGCTGACATGTTTTCTAGTGTGCGAGTCAGCGCCTGTGTGTAGGGTTAACTCCCCTGAGCTTGCTGTTATTAAAGACAGGTTTAGCAGAGGTTTGCTGTGTGCTTTAGTCGCTCATGTTAATAATTTCTGCTCAGTTGGTCCAAGCTGTTCTTTATCAGTACTGTCAATTAATAATCAGCACAGAGCCACCAAGAGACTAGACACTGCCCCCCCCACACACACTGACACACACACACTGACACACACACTGACACACACACTGACACACACACACACACTGACGCACACACACACACTGACGCACACACTGAGGAGAACTTCAAATATTTTTTTTAGGCTGCCTTCATTACCCCCCTTTTTCCCCTCCCTTTTCTCTCTTTTCATCCCTGGCCTCCCCTCTCTCATATAACTTTCTCTATCTCTCTCTAATCGAATCTGTTCCCTCTGTATCTCTACGACTTCCTCCTCCTCCTCTCGCTCTCTCCCTTTCTCAATCCTCATTAAATGAGCAGTTTCAGTCAAGCAGCATGTTTGTTAATTGTCAGTTTTTTTGTGTGTGTGTGTGATAATGACTGTTTACACCCGCCAGTGCGCTTTCATCGTCAAGCACCAGCACATCACTGGAACCCAGCCAGGGCACTCGGGGTTAACAAACCCAGCAGCCCTGCCCCTCTCCCTGGGAGCCAGAACACTGGAGCCAGGGGAACCAGAATGCTGGAGCTCCCCTCCCCCCGTGCATTCTGGTAAGTGTTGTCCTGCTGTGAAAGGTACCCGAGACAGGTAAAACGTTATCTCTCTCCAGTCACTTATTTCCACGGTTCTGTTAGTTTCGAATCACGCGCAGACACACTCAGTTACCCAGCCCCCAGCCCCCACCCCCTGATAAGTTACACAACCCCCCAACTCTCTCACCCCCACACAAGCAGCGATGACACTGATGAAACCATATTGATTGAGCGACTCCAGAAAGATGGGTAACGCCCGGTCTGTTTAAAGAAACTCGCTGGCACCGAACAAGATTCCCTGACCGCTCAGGGTCAGGCCTTGTCAGTACCACCACTTCTTCATCCTCTGCTCTGTCTCCTCCTCCTCCTCCTCCTCCTCAGCTGCAGCTGCAGCTCCCCAACCCCGCACTGCCAGAAAGGGGGGCGGAGGGGAGGGGCTCTGACCTCCCACACTGTGTGTGTGTGTGTCTGCCTGTCCTCTGTTCCTCTTTATCAATTATAGATCTTGTGTAAAACTCTCTCCCCTGATAGAGGCTACCCCTC
>CM060296.1:4046441-4063941 GCA_030684275.1 Acipenser oxyrinchus oxyrinchus | reverse complement strand
CTCTCCTCTCCCCTCTGTCCTCTCCTCTCTCTCCTCTCCTCTCCTCTCTGTCCTCTCCTCTCCTCTCCTCTCCTCTCCTCTCTCTCCTCTCTCTCCTCTCCTCTCCTCTCTCTCTCCTCTCCTCTGCTGTGCTGTTATCAGGACTCCCCTGCAAGCCTCTGTGCCTGTTGCATGGCTTTGCCATCACACCTCCTATGAATCTACATACATGAAGCTTACCCGCTGCAACGTGTAACAGGAATACATAGCTAAGGTTACATCCTCTGCCTGTGTCAGGATGCGTGTAATGCTGTGTTGAAATGTACATCTACTTCATAAAGAATCCATATAAATTAAACTGTACAGAAATCTACCTATAGATAGATACATACTAGTACCATACTAGCTATCAGGCTCAATAGAAATCAACCTCTCTAATGCATACTGCTGTCTGTTAGATAGCTAGATAGAAATCTATGTAAGGGTAATATATTCTATTATCTATATCAGGTTTATATAGCTATTAGACTATCTAGAAATCTATTTATGGGTAATGTATTATCTCTATAAGGTTATGTAGCTATTAGGCTATATAGAAATCTACTTCTGTGTAATATATACCAGTGTCTATACAGGGGTGTCTATGAAGCTGTATCGAAAACGATATGAGGTTAATATATACTAGTATCTATATAAGGTTACATAGCTATGGGCTGTATAGAAGTCTGTATGTGTGGTCAGTCTTTATATGTGTGTGTGTGTGTGTGTGTGTGTGGATGAGTCCGTGTGTCTCTCTGTCTCTCTCATCCTGCCTCTGATCACAAGGTTGTTCGTGTCGCCGTGCATTTTCAGGTGAGCTCTCTCCACCACTGTCCCTGCCAGCGATTCGCAAGCTGTCTGATCAATGCGGATTTTAATATAGATCTCTATTAGCCGTCTGTCTCTGACGCTGCTGGGAGTGCAAGCTGTCTGTCTTGTCCAGCTGTGAACTCCTCGACCCCTGTATTGATCCAGCTTGTAGTTGTGTGTGTGTGTGTGTGTGTGTGTGTGTGTGTGTGTGTGTGTGTGTGTGTGTGTGGTGTGTGTGTGTGTGTGCTTGTGTGTGTGTGCGTGCGTGTGCATGTGTGTGCGTGTGCATGTGCGTGCGTGCGTGTGCATGTGCAGTGCACGTGCCTGCCTGCCTGCCACTGCTGATCAATTCCTCGTTCTCGCCTTGCACCCGTGTTCTCAGGTGCGCTCGCGATATTTGTTGAACCTTCCTTGACCCCTACGTAACCCGAACTTTTACAAGTCCTTATCTACACTGAAAACTAATTGGGCAGCAGCATGGAGTAGTGGTTAGGGGCTCTGGACTCTTGACTGGAGGGTCGTGGGTTCAATCCCAGGTGGGGGGGACACTGCTGCTGTACCCTTGAGCAAGGTACTTTACCTAGATTGCTCCAGTAAAAAACCCAACTGTATAAATGGGGAATTGTATTTAAAAAATAATGTGATACCTTGTAATGTTTGTAAGTCGCCCTGGATAAGGGAGTTGGCTAAGAAATTAATAATAATAAATGGAGTGCCGGGCCAGGGTTTTCAGAGCCGTTTTCTTAACCCTTTTTATGCTTGGCTTGCTGGTTCATTAATTTCATTAGTTCGTTGTTATGATGGATTGCGTGGTTAACAAGGATTTCTTTACCCTAGGTCTATCTATATATATATATATAAATGCATTAAACAATAATAAAGACAATGACAAGTATTATTCCAAATGTATCGACTGCTTTATTAAACGGTAATTCGTTCCATTGATTGCACAGCAACATAACACAGAGAATTGCAACAGATATGTTCCTAGACAGATTATATGAGTCAACTAGCTTGCTGTAACAGCAGTAGATTGATTGATCAGGGCACTTGAGGCAGGGCTGGAAAGTCTCGTCCTGTAGATTTACTGTCACCCGAAGAAGAGACCATTTTGGGGTCTGGAAAGCTGGGGGGACGGGACGTAAAAGGTGTCGCATCCCCTTCTCTCCGTCTGTCATCTCTGGACTCCCGTTTCATCGCTCGACGTCCGAAGACAAGAACCTGCGTAGCGAGGGTCACCGGCATTGCGTTTCCTCAGAGCGCTCCGTTGCCTGGAACGAGTTTCCCACAGCGCCTGGGGGGGGGGAGACTTCCGAGAAGGAGGCTTGTGGGTCCGGCAGTTAAAGAAAAGGGGGCTTGATACCAGGAGGTTCAAATCCCGGCTCAGCCGCTGACTCCCTGTGTGTGACCCTGAGCAAGTCACTTCACCTCCTTGCGCTCCGTCCTTCGGCTTAATATTTTAAATACAGTGTAAGGTGACAGTGAGTGCAAATAGCACTACTAAACTGCAATATGAACTAGGATTACAGCAAGTTAGGATCACAGTAAGTTATATCTACAATGGCATGTTAGCAGTGCAAGGATAGCGCATCAGCTGAGGATCCAGTGATGTGGTGCTGAGGTCAGGTAGAGTCCAGAGCAGAGCAGGAGTAATTTAAAACAATCACCGTCGCCGCTGGGTACGTTTTTGACGGGAATTGAAACCGCGATGCGTTTTACACGGATTAACTTGTCAGAATCAGACCCCAGACTAAACACCTGCGTTGCAGACGGAATCCTGCCCCCGGGTCTCAGGAAATGCAGGATTTATTTGAAGGCTTTGTTCGCTTTCCTTGAACGGGGATGTTGTTTACAGTTTTTTTTGTATTTATTTATTTATTTATTTTTTAAAGGAGGTGTCAAATCTGAGCTGTCTCTTGTATTCCTCTAAAGAGAGAATCCCCCTATTCAGCCAGGCTTACGGAAACCTGTTGCGTGATCGATGTGGGGATTGTGGGGCGTCGTTTCTGTATTTATTTGTTATTAATGGTTTCATCAGAGCGTTCCAGTTTTAAGTCCTGTCGTGTGTTTTTATGGGACAGTCTAAGTCACTGGTACTCCGAGGGGCAGCACCGTTAGACTGGGAGATTGGGTTTAGGGTTAGGGTTAGACTGGGAGATTGGGTTTAGGGTTAGACTGGGAGATTGGGTTTAGGGTTAGACTGGGAGATTGGGTTTAGGGTTAGGGTTAGACTGGGAGATTGGGTTTAGGGTTAGGGTTAGACTGGGAGATTGGGTTTAGGGTTAGGGTTAGACTGGGACATTGGGTTTAGGGTTAGGGTTAGACTGGGACATTGGGTTTAGGGTTAGGGTTAGACTATGTGATTGGGTTTAGGGTTAGGGTTAGACTGGGAGATTGGGTTTAGGGTTAGGGTTAGACTGGGAGATTGGGTTTGGGGTTAGGGTTAGACTGGGAGATTGGGTTTGGGGTTAGGGTTAGACTGGGAGATTGGGTTTGGGGTTAGGGTTAGACTGGGAGATTGGGTTTAGGGTTAGGGTTAGACTATGTGATTGGGTTTAGGGTTAGGGTTAGACTGGGAGATTGGGTTTAGGGTTAGGGTTAGACTGGGAGATTGGGTTTGGGGTTAGGGTTAGACTGGGAGATTGGGTTTGGGGTTAGGGTTAGACTGGGAGATTGGGTTTAGGGTTAGGGTTAGACTGGGAGATTGGGTTTAGGGTTAGGGTTAGACTGTGAGATTGGGTTTGGGGTTAGGGTTAGACTGGGAGATTGGGTTTAGGGTTAGGGTTAGACTGGGAGATTGGGTTTAGGGTTAGGGTTAGACTGGGAGATTGGGTTTAGGGTTAGGGTTAGACTGGGAGATTGGGTTTAGGGTTAGGGTTAGACTGGGAGATTGGGTTTGGGGTTAGGGTTAGACTGGGAGATTGGGTTTAGGGTTAGGGTTAGACTGGGAGATTGGGTTTAGGGTTAGGGTTAGACTGGGAGATTGGGTTTAGGGTTAGGGTTAGACTGGGAGATTGGGTTTAGGGTTAGGGTTAGACTGGGAGATTGGGTTTAGGGTTAGGGTTAGACTGGGAGATTGGGATTAGGGTTAGGGTTAGACTGGGAGATTGGGTTTAGGGTTAGGGTTAGACTGGGAGATTGGGTTTAGGGTTAGACTGGGAGATTGGGTTTAGGGTTAGACTGGGAGATTGGGTTTAGGGTTAGGGTTAGACTGGGAGATTGGGTTTAGGGTTAGGGTTAGACTGGGAGATTGGGTTTAGGGTTAGGGTTAGACTGGGAGATTGGGTTTAGGGTTAGGGTTAGACTGGGAGATTGGGTTTAGGGTTAGGGTTAGACTGGGAGATTGGGTTTAGGGTTAGGGTTAGACTGGATGATTGGGTTTGGGTTAGGGTTAGACTGGATGATTGGGTTTGGGTTAGGGTTAGACTGGATGATTGGGTTTGGGTTGGGTCCAGTGGACCCAAGTGTGCAGCCCTGAGTGTTAATCTTAAAAGGCTTGTCTCGTCTCTCCACGTGCCTGCGGGGGATGTCAGCAGAGGAGGGATGCATTGATCCCACTGCCTGTCCCTGGAGCCCTGTCCGTCTGGCAAACGACAGCCTTGTTGGGATTCTCTGAGGCGGATTACCGGAACACCCTACACCCCCTGCCCACCCTACACCCCCTGCCTCACTTTCCTCTCTCCCCTCTTTCCTCTCTCTTTCCTCCCTCTCCCTTCTTTCACCCATCTATTTCCTCTCCCCTCTCCCTCCCCCCTCTCTCGTCTCTCTCTTCTTTCTCCCCTCTCTCTTCTTTCTCCCCTCTCTCTTTCCTCTCTCCCCTCTCTCTTCTCTCTTTCCTTTCTTCCCTCTCTTCTTTCTTCCCTCTCTCTTTCCTCTCCCCTCTTCTCTCTCTTTCCTTTCTTCCCTCTCTCTTTCCTCTCTTCCCTCTCTCTTCTTTCTCCCCTCTCTCTTTCCTCTCTCCCCTCTCTCTTCTCTCTTTCCTTTCTTCCCTCTCTTCTTTCGTCCCTCTCTCTTTCCTCTCTCCCCTCTCTCTTCTCTCTCTTTCCTTTCTTCTCTCTCTCTTTCCTCTCTTCCCTCTCTTCTTTCTCCCCTCTCTTTCCTCTCTCTCCCCTCTCTCTGCCCTCTCTCCCTCTCTCCCTCTCTCTCTCTCTCTTCTTTCTCCCTCTCTCTCCCTCTCTCTCCCTCTCTTCCCTCTCTCCTCTCTCTTCTCTCTCTTCTCTCTCCCTCTCTCTTCTTTCTCCCCTCTCTCTTTCCTCTCTCTCCCTCTCTCTCTCTCTCTTTCCTTTCTTCCCTCTCTTCTTTCTTCCCTCTCTCTCTCCTCTCCCTCTTCTCTCTCTCTCCTCTCTTCCCTCTCTCTTCCTCTCTTCCTCTCTCTCTCTCTCCCTCTCTCTTTCCTCTCTCCCTCTCTCTCTCTCTTTCCTTTCTTCCCTCTCTTCTCTCTCCCTCTCTCTCCTCTCTCTTCTCTCTCTTTCCTTTCTTCTCTCTCTCTCTCCTCTCTTCCCTCTCTTCTCTCTCCCTCTCTTTCCTCTCTCTCTCCTCTCTCTCCCTCTCTCCCTCTCTCCCTCTCTCTCTCTCTCTCTCTCTCCTCTCTCTCTCCCTCTCTCCCCTCTCTCTCCCTCTCTTCCCTCTCTCCCCTCTCTCGTCTCTCTTTTCTTTCTCCCCTCTCTCTCCCCTCTCTCTCCCCTCTCTCTTTCCTCTCTCCCCTCTCTCTTTCCTCTCTCCCCACTCTCTGTGCTCTCTCCTCTCATCCTCTCTCCCTGCTGTGTTGTGTGAGGTGAAGGCAGTGTTTACACACACGCACACACACACACACACACACACACACACACACACACACACACACGCACACACACACACGCACACACGCACACACACACACACACACGCACACACACACGCACACACACACACACCGGGAGGGGCTGGTGGGGTTCGGGTTGGGATTGTGTGCGGAAGGGAGGGATGCAAATAATGAAAGGCCTGGAGGAAGATGTGTTTATTGAATTTTCACCTGGAATTTACCGAGTTTAATTGCTTTTGTTTATTAAGAAGGGGAGGGGAGGGGGGGAGAGAAGGAGGGATCTAGAGCTGGACGAGGGAAAGAGAAGGGGGGAAAGGAGAATACAGGGAGGGGTATATTGAGAGAAAGATTGAGAGAATGAATAATCGCATGCTTTGGCATGGCTGGCGATGGTATTAAAACACAGTGGTGTTTGTGTTTCTAACTGAATTTAAAACATTGAGGAAGACTTCGAGTCGAAACGTCTGTAGTTGAATTCATAAAGTTTCTATCAGTATTTCTAAATTCAGTACAGTACAATGCAATACATTACAATACTGTACAATACAATACAATACTGTACAATACAATACAATACTGTACAATACATTACAATGCAATACACTACAATACATTACAATACACTACAATATAATACATTACAATATAATACAGTACAATACACTACATTACAATACATTACAATACACTACACTACATTACAATATAATACATTACAATACAATACATTACAATACACTACATTACATTACAATATAATACAATACAGTACAATACAATACAGTACAGCACAATACAGTACATTACAATACGATACTGTACAATACAATACTGTACAATACATTACAATGCAATACACTACAATACATTACAATACACTACACTACATTACAATATAATACATTACAATACAATACAATACAATTCATATTTCTATAGCATCTTACATCCCAATGATCCCAAAGAGCTTCACAAACCCCCCCCCCAAAAAAAAAAAAATTAAACCATTAAATGAAAAAAATGAAATAAATGAAATAACAATTTTATTTTTTTTTGTATATAAAATGAGATAAACCTACGATAAAAAGCCAAGTCTGTCAAGCAGATATGCACCCCGATCACAGGAGCGGGGCGTTGCTGTAACTGTGTTTATAGAGTTAACCCCTTCAGCTCAACCTGAGACCCCAATCACAGGAGCGGGGCGTTGCTGTAACTGTGTTTATAGAGTTAACCCCTTCAGCTCAATCTGAGACCCCAATCACAGGAGCGGGGCGTTGCTGTAACTGTGTTTATAGAGTTAACCCCTTCAGCTCAATCTGAGACCCCAATCACAGGAGCGGGGCGTTGCTGTAACTGTGTTTATAGAGTTTCCCCTTCAGCTCAATCTGAGACCCCAATCACAGGAGCGGGTCGTTGCTGTAACTGTGTTTATAGAGTTAACCCCTTCAGCTCAATCTGAGACCCCAATCACAGGAGCGGGGCGTTGCTGTAACTGTGTTTATAGAGTTTCCCCTTCAGCTCAATCTGAGACCCCAATCACAGGAGCGGGGCGTTGCTGTAACTGTGTTTATAGAGTTAACCCCTTCAGCTCAATCTGAGACCCCAATCACAGGAGCGGGGCGTTGCTGTAACTGTGTTTATAGAGTTTCCCCTTCAGCTCAATCTGAGACCCCAATCACAGGAGCGGGGCGTTGCTGTAACTGTGTTTATAGAGTTAACCCCTTCAGCTCAATCTGAGACCCCAATCACAGGAGCGGGGCGTTGCTGTAACTGTGTTTATAGAGTTTCCCCTTCAGCTCAATCTGAGACCCCAATCACAGGAACGGGGCGTTGCTGTAACTGTGTTTATAGAGTTTCCCCTTCAGCTCAATCTGAGACCCCAATCACAGGAGCGGGGCGTTGCTGTAACTGTGTTTATAGAGTTAACCCCTTCAGCTCAATCTGAGACCCCAATCACAGGAGCAGGGCGTTGCTGTAACTGTGTTTATAGAGTTAACCCCTTCAGCTCAATCTGAGACCCCAATCACAGGAGCGGGGCGTTGCTGTAACTGTGTTTATAGAGTTAACCCCTTCAGCTCAATCTGAGACCCCAATCACAGGAGCGGGGCGTTGCTGTAACTGTGTTTATAGAGTTAACCCCTTCAGCTCAATCTGAGACCCCAATCACAGGAGCGGGGCGTTGCTGTAACTGTGTTTATAGAGTTAACCCCTTCAGCGCAATCTGAGACCCCAATCACAGGAGCGGGGCGTTGCTGTAACTGTGTTTATAGAGTTAACCCCTTCAGCTCAATCTGAGACCCCAATCACAGGAGCGGGGCGTTGCTGTAACTGTGTTTATAGAGTTAACCCCTTCAGCGCAATCTGAGACCCCAATCACAGGAGCGGGGCGTTGCTGTAACTGTGTTTATAGAGTTAAGCCCCTTCAGCTCAATCTGAGACCCCAATCACAGGAGCGGGGCGTTGCTGTAACTGTGTTTATAGAGTTAACCCCTTCAGCGCAATCTGAGACCCCAATCACAGGAGCGGGGCGTTGCTGTAACTGTGTTTATAGAGTTAACCCCTTCAGCGCAATCTGAGACCCCAATCACAGGAGCGGGGCGGTGCTGTAACTGTGTTTATAGAGTTTCCCCTTCAGCTCAATCTGAGACCCCAATCACAGGAGCGGGGCGTTGCTGTAACTGTGTTTATAGAGTTAACCCCTTCAGCTCAATCTGAGACCCCAATCACAGGAGCGGGGCGTTGCTGTAACTGTGTTTATAGAGTTTCCCCTTCAGCTCAATCTGAGACCCCAATCACAGGAGCGGGGCGTTGCTGTAACTGTGTTTATAGAGTTAACCCCTTCAGCGCAATCTGAGACCCCAATCACAGGAGCGGGGCGTTGCTGTAACTGTGTTTATAGAGTTAACCCCTTCAGCGCAATCTGAGACCCCAATCACAGGAGCGGGGCGGTGCTGTAACTGTGTTTATAGAGTTTCCCCTTCAGCTCAATCTGAGACCCCAATCACAGGAGCGGGGCGTTGCTGTAACTGTGTTTATAGAGTTAACCCCTTCAGCGCAATCTGAGACCCCAATCACAGGAGCGGGGCGTTGCTGTAACTGTGTTTATAGAGTTAACCCCTTCAGCGCAATCTGAGACCCCAATCACAGGAGCGGGGCGGTGCTGTAACTGTGTTTATAGAGTTTCCCCTTCAGCTCAATCTGAGACCCAAGTCAGGAGATTCAGAAAGTGGAGGAAGGAACGAGAAGCTCATTTTACCAGCCCTGTTACTTAAACTGGATTTCATTAAAAAAATTTAAAAAATCAAATGAATACATAAATACATGAACAGATAAATAATATGATTTAATACCTGTAGCAGAAATGAATTACCGCTGCTGTCTCTGTTGAGTGGTTTTATTGATTTGAGACTGCAGCATTGCTTACTGAGGGATGTCAAAGTTTACTTTGTGTTTTTTGTTTTTTTTTCGTTAGGGACACGTTATTTTTCTGCAGTTAAATAAATTTTAAATATGACAGCGGAGTTATTTAGTAATGCTGGCCCCCCAGATTGAAGGTGAATTTCTCACTGCCTCCAGCAATTGTAAAGCCTATTAACTCACAGTATCGATTATAATGTGATATTTGCGCTCGCAGTGTCAGACATGCAGTCAGAGCGGTTCGATTTTGTACCATTGAATAGTTTTTATTTAAAGCCCAATAAAAATAATTAAAACTTCCAGCCACTGTGCTAAGCAACGTTTATGCGAACGACTTGTGCTGGACAGTCCATTGACAAAGCGCTGGTTTTATAAGATTATATAGTGCGGTCCCGCCAGCATTGCCCTGTGTGCAGTACAGCACAGCGAGGCTCTGCCCAGCACACAGCAGGCAATGCCAGCGCACTAGATCATCACTTTATATAGACACCATGGTGGGTAGCTGCTGTAGTTCTGTACAGGGTTTTATATTAGTGTTATATAGTGCGGTCCCGCCAGCATTGCCCTGTGTGCAGTACAGCACAGTGAGGCTCTGCCCAGCACACAGCAGGCAATGCCAGCGCACTAGATCAGCACTTTATATAGACACCATGGTGGGTAGCTGCTGTAGTTCTGGACAGGGTTTTATATTAGTGTTATATAGTGCGGTCCCGCCAGCATTGCCCTGTGTGCAGGACAGCACAGCGAGGCTCTGCCCAGCACACAGCAGGCAATGCCAGCGCACTAGATCAGCACTTTATATAGACACCATGGTGGGTAGCTGCTGTAGTTCTGTACAGGGTTTTATATTAGTGTTATATAGTGCAGTCCCGCCAGCATTGCCCTGTGTGCAGGACAGCACAACCGTGACACACAAACACACACACACACAGACGTTCTCTATACCCCTGCCTAGCAAAGTCGAGTGTTTTAATTCAATAATTACGCAGATTAGCACTAATTGGTTAAGATCTCGTTAGGATTCTTTTAATTGGATTAATCAATTAGGACAGGGAGAAGGAAGGAAGGCGAATGGGAGGGGGAGAGACAGAGAGAGAGGGAGGGAGGGAGATGCCAGCATCCCATCGTTAGAACTCATCACCCAAACTCAGTGAACGAGAGAGAGAGAGCACCGTCAGTCAGAGAGACTAATCACTGCTGGAGAGACGGAGAGGGAGAGGGGGGGGAGTAGGGAGGAAAAGGGTGAGGGGAGGAGGGAAAGGGGGAAGGGAGGAGGAGAGAGCGAGCAGGAAAGAGGGAGGGGCATTTGATAAACAACCAGAAAGGTCACAGAAATCCCTTCCTCACGAATGAACAGGCAATTGAGCAGAAAATAGGACATTTTATAAAGCAGCGCGAGGTGAGGGAGAGGGGGATTAGAGACGGAGAGAGAGAGGGAGGGAGGGAATAAAGACAGGGAGGGAGGGAGAGAGAGGGGGGACTCCACCCTGCTGCTGTGAGCCACACACCGGCCCTGACTCTCGTTGCCACGGCAGCAGAATTAGAGAGAGAGAGAGAGAGAGAGTGAGTGTGCAGCATGGTTCAGGGAACCTGTATTGGAGAGAGGGAGGGAGGGAGAGAGAGAGAGGCATTTCAATGCATCTACTAGTGCTGTTTTTTATGCTAAATGTTAAATATTTCTGTTTCACTAGTATTTCTTCCAGTTTCAATCACACTGATGAAGGCACTAGAGCCCAAACGCTGGTCTGCTTGACTCGGTCTCTTCTAGTTTCAGTCACACTGATGAAGGCACTAGAGCCCAAACGCTGGTCTGCTTGACTCGGTCTCTTCTAGTTTCAGTCACACTGATGAAGGCACTAGAGCCCAAACGCTGGTCTGCTTGACTCGGTCTCTTCTAGTTTCAGTCACACTGATGAAGGCACTAGAGCCCAAACGCTGGTCTGCTTGACTCGGTCTCTTCTAGTTTCAATAACCCTGATGAAGGCACTAGAGCCCAAACGCTGGTCTGCTTGACGCACTGACACACACTCACTGACACACTGAGACACACACACACACACACACTGACACACACACTGACACACTGAGACACACACACACACACACACACACACACACACTGACACACTGAGACACACACACACACACTGACACACACACTGACACACTGAGACACACACACACACACTGACACACACACTGACACACTGAGACACACACACACACACACTGACACACACACGCACACTGACACTGAGACACACACGCACACTGACACACACACGCTGACACTTAGACATGCACACTGAGACACACACACACACACACACTGACACTTAGACACACACACACTGACACTGAGAGACACACACACACACACAGAGACACACACAATGTCTGCCGCTCTATTTGGGAATGTTTTTGTAACATTTACGTTTGCACTCTGTTTTCAAACTGCTTGGAATTATAATTTTTTAGTAACACTATTTATTAATGTTATTCAGTGTTATATATGCTAATGAATTGGAACCGCGACTCCACGGCTGTCTGTCGGAAACACAGAACCGAGACCCGCCATCCGTCGCTTTCTGGCACTTTGCCGTCCGGCGAGGCGAGTATTCGGAGCGCTGCCCCCTGCTGGTGAGAGGCTGAGCGTGCAGCTCTGCCTGGCAAGCTGGCGCTGCAGAGCTCGGGGGAGACTGAATCACCGGCCAGATGTTTCGTTCGCACATTAGTGCAGTTTGACCTTCCTTCTCCTTCCTCTCTCCGTCTCTCCCTCCCTTTCTCTCTCTCTCTACCTCCGACTGCTTCTCTCTCCATCCCTCCTTCCCAGTCTCTCCCTCTGTCTCTCTTTCCCTTCTAGTCTCCCTCCTTCTTCCTATCCCTCCCACTCTCTCTCTCTCTCTCTCTCTCTCTCTCTCTCTCTCTCTCTCTCTCTCTCTCTCTGGCAGAATTACACACATTTGCATATCAGAAGCTTAGCGCGTTGCTGCTAATTGTTTCAGAGACCAATATCCATCTCATGCTTCAGGCTACAGACACACAGTCAATAGACAATACTGTGGCAGTGCCAATAGACAACACCATGGCAGTGTCAATAGACATGATGTTGTCTGTGCTTTACTGCACTGTGCTGTGCTTTAGACCCAGATGAGAGGCAGCACTGTGGGGTTCGGTCAGGACTGTAAGCTGTCACAGTGCCCTGACGTCACAGTTGAAAGACATTCCTTTCTGTTGCTGTATTAATCTTATTGTTTAACTGCTGACAAGCTCTGATCTGCTTAATCAATATATATTATATATATATATATTTTTTTTGCTGGGATAAGCAACAAAAGCTAATTCACCAGCCTCTCGTTACTGCCTTCCACCTTCCTCTGGAGGCCTGGGTTCCAATCTCTCTCTCTAGACCCTTCCTTCTCTCTCTCTTTTCCCTCTCTCTATCCCTCCTCCCCTCTCTCCCCCCCTCCTCTCTCTCAGTTGGAGACAGTGTCTCTCTCTCTCCTCCATCCTCTCTTCCCTCTCTCCCCCCTCCTTTCTCTCTCAGTTGGAGACAGTCTCTCTCTCCTCCATCCTCTCTTCCCTCTCTCACCCCCTCCTCTCTCTCTCAGTTGGAGACAGTGTCTCTCTCTCTCTCCTCCATCCTCTCTTCCCTCTCTCCCCCCTCCCCTCTCTGTCAGTTGAAGACAGTGTCTCTCTCCTCCATCCTCTCTTCCCTCTCTCTCCCCTCCCTCTCTCCTCCTCTCCCTCTCTCTCCTCCTCCTCTCCCCCTCCTCCTCTCCCCTCCCTCTCTCCTCTCCTCTCCCTCTCTCTCCTCCTCTCCTCTCCCTCCCTCTCTCTCCCCCTCTCCCCCCTCCCCCCCTCCCCCTCTCTCCCCCTCTCTCCTCCTCCTCCCCCCTCCCTCTCCCCTCCCTCTCTCTCCTCCTCTCTCCTCCTCCTCTCCTCCTCTCTCTCTCTCCTGTATGCAGTCCTGTAGTTATGTTGTATGCACTGGTACAGTGCAGTGTTGTATTTTAACCCGCAATGTCTCCTCCCGTGCTGCAGGTGGCGTCAGCGGGGCTGCAAACCGACCGTTCTCCATGAGGAGGAGAAGAAGATGCCGGCTCTGCCAGCACTGCTGCTGCTGTCGATTCACTTCCTCTTCCTGTTTCTGACCATGGTCCCGCCCCCTTACAGCCAAGGAGCCGTGCTGTCTTCTCTGCGAATGGGTGAGGAGGCCGATCAGCAATACTGATCAATAACACTGCACTGATCAGCAATACTGATCAATAACACTGCACTGATCAGCAATACTGATCAATAACACTGCACTGAACAGCAATACTGATCAATAACACTGCACTGATCAGCAATACTGATCAATAACACTGCACTGATCAGCAATACCACACTGATCAATAACACTGCACTGACTGGTAATATTCACCTCATTGAGTATACACCACATGGACCAATAATATCACAGTATGATTATTCCACTTTATTCTTCCTTTCTTTCTTTCTTTCTTTCTTTCTTTCTTTCTTTCTTTCTTTCTTTCTTTCTCTCTTTCTCTCTCTTTCTATAAATGTCATGTTCTACTCCCGGCAGTGGGTGGTTATTAATTCACCAGCACGCTAATGACATCATTCAGCTCCGCTCCCAGCAGAGATATTTAAGCTAATATAGGCTGGAAACAGAGGCTTGTTTAAACAGCAGCGACGTTTCTATTAAAATACAAAGACACTGAATCATAATCTGGGTGACAGCAGGACCAACGCCATTACAGATATCCAGGATCAGGCCCGACATCGGGTGCGTTTTAATGAGGTCCTAATACTGATTAATGCAGACGTGACCTTTCTGCATTTCCCTACTGTGGAAATATGGATAGAATCGGATTTGCATAACGCACGCTCGCTCGCTTCCTGGGGGTGGGACGGGGGGGGTTGCAATCATTAAATTAATTGCAATCACTGAAATATGTGTTTTTAAATTGACGTGTCTGCCTTGAGGATGGTGCTTTGACTCTAGCCCTGATTGACTCAATGTGTCTCAGTGTATTAACTCTCTCTCCTCTCCTCTCCTCTCCTCTCCTCTCTCTCTCCTCTCCTCTCTCTCCTCTCCTCTCCTCTCCTCTCTCTCCTCTCCTCTCTCTCAGCTGCTATCCTTGATGATCAGACAGTGTGTGTTCGAGGGGAGAGGCTGGCTCTAGTGTGTGTCTCAGTGTATTAACTCTCTCTCCTCTCTCTCCTCTCTCTCCTCTCCTCTCTCTCCTCTCCTCTCCTCTCTCTCCTCTCCTCTCCTCTCTCTCAGCTGCTATCCTTGATGATCAGACAGTGTGTGGTCGAGGGGAGAGGCTGGCTCTAGCTCTGGCTCGTGAGAATATTAACAGCATCACCGAGGTCCCAGCGAAGGCCAGGGTGGAGGTGGAGATATTCGAGCTGCAGAGAGACTCCCAGTACGAGACCACTGACACCAGTGAGTACCAGTATAACACCAGTACAGACCAGCGTAGAGAAGGACACCACAGTGAAAGCATGGTAAAGCATAGAGAAGCATTGTAAAGCACAGAGAGGTATGGTAAAGCATAGGGAAGCATTGTAAAGCACAGAGAGGTCTGGTAAAGCATAGGGAAGCATTGTAAAGCACAGAGAGGTGTGGTAAAGCATAGGGAAGCATTGTAAAGCACAGAGAGGTATGGTAAAGCATAGGGAAGCATTGTAAAGCACAGAGAGGTATGGTAAAGCATAGGGAAGCATTGTAAAGCACAGAGAGGTCTGGTAAAGCATAGGGAAGCATTGTAAAGCACAGAGAGGTGTGGTAAAGCATAGGGAAGCATTGTAAAGCACAGAGAGGTCTGGTAAAGCATAGGGATGCATTGTAAAGCACAGAGAGGTCTGGTAAAGCATAGGGAAGCATTGTAAAGCACAGAGAGGTTTATAATAATACAATGATTCATATGTGTGTTTTGTGTGTCTCAATCTCTCTCTCTCTCTCTCTCAGTGTGTCAGATCTTGCCGAAGGGTGTGGTCTCTGTGTTAGGCCCCGCCTCCAGCCCCGCCTCTGGTTCTACTGTCAGTCACATCTGCGGGGAGAAAGAGGTGAGTGCATGCGTTGCCATGGAGACACTGCACAGTGCTGCGCTGCGGCCACGTCTGTCTGTCTGTCTGTCTGGCACTGATATAGCATCGTGGGTCTGCAAGTGGTTACCAGCAGTGTGTATGGGTACAGGCAAATCATGTCATAATACCAAAGTATGTGTCTCCTCCTCCACCCCTCTCAGGTCCCCCATGTGAAGATCGGTCCCGAGGAGACGCCCCGCCTGCCCTACCTGCGCTTTGCCTCGGTCAGCCTGTACCCCAGCAACGAGGACCTGAGCCTGGCCCTGAGAGCCATCCTGAGCTTCTTCAGCTTCCCCTCCACCAGCCTGATCTGCGCCAAGGCAGAGTGTGAGAGTGCAGCTGCACACGCTGAGACACACCCACACCCACACACACACACACACACCCACTCACACACCCACCCACACACACTGATACACCCACACCCACACACACACACACACACACTCACACACCCACCCACACACACTGATACACCCACACCCACACACACACACACCCACTCACACACCCACACCCACTCATCCACACACACTGATACACCCACACCCACACACACACCCACTCACACACCCCACACACACACACACCCACTCACACACCCACCCACACACACTGATACACCCACACCCACACACACACTGAGACACCCACACCCCACACACACACTGATACACTCACACACACACACCCACCCACTCACACACACACCCACACCCACACACTGATACACACCCCACACACACCCACACCCACCCACACACTGATACACCCACACACACACACACACACACACACCCACACCCACACACTGATACACCCACACACACTGATACACACACACACACACACACACACACACACCCACACACACACACACACACCCACACCCACACACTGATACACCCACACACACTCACACACACACACACCCACACCCACACACACACACCCACACACACAAACGCACACCCACACACACACTGATACTCACGCACACACCCACACCCACACAGACACCCACACACACACCCACACCCACACCCACACCCACACTGATACTCACGCACACACCCACACCCACACACACACTCACACACACTCACTGACACTCACACAGCACACACACAGCACAGCACACAGCAGCCTCACTGTGAGGATACAGCAGCCTCACTGTGAGTATAACCCCCCTCGCTGCAGGTCTCCTGCGCTTGGAGGAGCTGGTGCGGCGCTTCTTGATCTCGCGGGACACGCTGTCGATCCGCATGCTGGACGACAGCCAGGACCCCACCCCCCTGCTGAAGGAGATCCGGGACGACAAGATCGGCACCATCATCATCGACGCCAACGCCTCTGTGTCATACCTCATACTGAGGAAGGTGAGAGCGAGGCAGCACAATGCTTTACAATGCTTCCCTATGCTTTACCGGACCTCTCTGTGCTTTACAATGCTTCCCTATGCTTTACCAGACCTCTCTGTGCTTTACAATGCTTCCCTGTGCTTTACCAGACCTCTCTGTGCTTTACAATGCTTCCCTATGCTTTACCAGACCTCTCTGTGCTTTACAATGCTTCCCTATGCTTTACCACACCTCTCTGTGCTTTACAATGCTTCCCTATGCTTTACCAGACCTCTCTGTGCTTTACAATGCTTCCCTATGCTTTACCAGACCTCTCTGTGCTTTACAATGCTTCCCTATGCTTTACCAGACCTCTCTGTGCTTTACAATGCTTCCCTATGCTTTACCAGACCTCTCTGTGCTTTACAATGCTTCCCTATGCTTTACCAGACCTCTCTGTGCTTTACAATGCTTCCCTATGCTTTACCAGACCTCTCTGTGCTTTACAATGCTTCCCTATGCTTTACCAGACCTCTCTGTGCTTTACAATGCTTCCCTATGCTTTACCATACCTCTCTGTGCTTTACAATGCTTCCCTATGCTTTACCACACCTCTCTGTGCTTTACAATGCTTCCCTATGCTTTACCAGAGCTCTCTGTGCTTTACAATGCTTCCCTATGCTTTCCCACACCTCTCTGTGCTTTAATACACTTTGCTGTGCTGTTACTGTGGGTCCGAGCACAGCGCAGTGGGGTTAGGATTAGAATCAAACAACAAACTAACTTCTCTACCCCACTACCTCCCCCTCTCTCCTTCCTCTATCCCCCCTCTCTCCCCCCTCTCTCCTCTCTCCCCCCTCTCTCCTCTCTCTCTCTCTCTCTCTCTCTTCTCAGGCTGCAGAGTTGGGTATGACGTCAGCCTTCTACAAGTACATCCTCACAACTATGGTAAGCCTGCCTCGATAGTGTCTGAGGAGCCAGCATGGCTGGAGACTGCGATCACATACAGTGG
>CM060296.1:3991441-4041441 GCA_030684275.1 Acipenser oxyrinchus oxyrinchus | reverse complement strand
TCTCTTTCTCCCTCCTCTCTCTTTCTCCCTCCCTCCCCTCTCTCTCCCTCCCTCCCTCTCTCTCTCCCTCCCTCCGTCCCTCTCTCTCTCCCTCCCTCCCTCTCTCTCCCTCCCTCCCTCTCAGAAAGCTGACCTGGCGGTGGCTGGTTTCACCATCACAGCGGAGCGAGAGAAAGTGATCGACTTCTCCAAACCCTTCATGACCCTGGGGATCAGCATCCTGTACAGAATGCACATGGTGAGAGGAGAGGAGGAGAGGAGAGAGGAGAGGAGAGGGAGGGAGGAGGAGAGGAGTGAGGGAGGGAGTGAGAAAGTGATCGACTTCTCCAAACCCTTCATGACCCTGGGGATCAGCATCCTGTACAGAATGCACATGGTGAGAGGAGAGGAGGAGAGGAGAGAGAGAGAGAGAGAGAGGAGGGAGGAAGAGAAAGTGATCGACTTCTCCAAACCCTTCATGACCCTGGGGATCAGCATCCTGTACAGAATGCACATGGTGAGAGGAGAGGAGGAGAGGAGAGAGGAGAGGAGAGAGTGGGGAGGGGAGGGGGGAGTGAGAAAGTGATCGACTTCTCCAAACCCTTCATGACCCTGGGGATCAGCATCCTGTACAGAATGCACATGGTGAGAGGAGAGGAGGAGGAGAGAGGAGAGGAGAGAGTGGGGAGGGGAGGGGGGAGTGAGAAAGTGATCGACTTCTCCAAACCCTTCATGACCCTGGGGATCAGCATCCTGTACAGAATGCACATGGTGAGAGGAGAGGAGGAGAGGAGAGAGGAGAGGAGAGAGTGGGGAGGGGAGGGGGGAGAGAGAAAGTGATCGACTTCTCCAAACCCTTCATGACCCTGGGGATCAGCATCCTGTACAGAATGCACATGGTGAGAGGAGAGGAGGAGAGGAGAGAGGAGAGGAGAGAGTGGGGAGGGGAGGGGGGAGTGAGAAAGTGATCGACTTCTCCAAACCCTTCATGACCCTGGGGATCAGCATCCTGTACAGAATGCACATGGTGAGAGGAGAGGAGGAGAGGAGAGAGGAGAGGAGAGAGTGGGGAGGGGAGGGGAGGGAGAGGAGAGAGTGATCGACTTCTCCAAACCCTTCATGACCCTGGGGATCAGCATCCTGTACAGAATGCACATGGTGAGAGGAGAGGAGGAGAGGAGAGGAGAGGAGAGAGAGGAGGAGGGAGGAGGAGAGAGGAGAGGGAGGGAGGAGGAGAGAGGAGAGAGGAGAGAGGAGAGGAGGAGAGAGGAGGAGAGGAGGAGAGGAGAGAGAGGAGGAGAGGAGAGATTGGTGTTAGTATCCTATATTAGCATAAGAGAAGAGGAGAGAGAGGGAGAGAAGGAGGGGGTGAAGAGAGGGGAGTGAAAGAGAGAGGTGTTGGTATGCTGTCTTAGGAGATGAGTGCTGTGTGGTGGAGCTGTCACTTGATGTTTGATGCGCTGGGGACCTCTAGTGGACCGCAAAGACATTGCAGCAGCTGCCTGTCACCCGTCGCAGTGTTCCTGGTCGAGGAACACTGAGCTCAACCCTCTCGCTCTCTCTCTCTCTCTCTCAATAAGCTGTTTTCACCACAGGATAGCTATGAGTGTATCATTTACACTATATAACATCTCCCCTCTCCCCTCTCTTCCCCTCTCCTCTCTCCTTTCTCAGGGTCGGAAGCCTGGGTACTTCTCGTTCCTCGATCCTTTCTCTCCGGCGGTCTGGCTCTTCATGCTGCTGGCATACCTGGCTGTGAGCTGCGTGCTGTTCCTGGCAGCCAGGTAACCAACTTACCTGAGACACGCTCACCTGAGATACACACACACCTGAGACACATACACACTCACCTGAGACACACGCACTCACCTGAGACACACACTCACCTGAGATACACACACTCACCTGAGACACACACACTCACCTGAGACACGCTCACCTGAGACACACACACTCACCTGAGATACACACACTCACCTGAGACACACACACTCACCTGAGACACACACACACCTGAGATACACACGCTCACCTGAGACACACACACTCACCTGAAAGACACACACACACTCACCTGAGATAACACTCACCTGAGACACACACACACACACTCACCTGAGACACACACACACACACACACACACACACACACACACTCACCTGAGATACACACACTCACCTGAGATACACACACACACACACACACACACACTCTCACCTGAGATACACACACTCACCTGAGACACACACACACCTGAGATACACACGCTCACCTGAGACACACACTCACCTGAAAGACACACACACACACTCACCTGAGAAACACACACTCACCTGAGATAACACTCACCTGAGATACACACACTCACCTGAGATACACACACTCACCTGAGACACACTCACCTGAGATACACACACTCACCTGAGACACACACACTCACCTGACACACACACACACCTGAGACACACACACTCACCTGAGACACACACACTCACCTGAGATACACACACTCACCTGAGATACACACACTCACCTGAGACACACACACTCACCTGAGACACACACACTCACCTGAGACACAGACACTCACCTGAGACACACGCTCACCTGAGACACACACACTCACCTGAGATACACACACTCACCTGAGATACACACTCACCTGAGGTACACACACACTTGAGACATTACTTATCTATCTAACTCACCTGACTGACTAAATTAACTCACCTAAGATCTTACCTGTCTAGCTCACCTGTGTAACTTAACTAAGGTCTTCCCTGTCTCTCGCTCACCCGATTCCTCCTCTCTCCCCCAGACTCAGCCCCTACGAGTGGTACAACCCTCACCCCTGTCTGCAAGACCGACGGGACATTTTGGAAAACCAGTACACACTGGGAAACAGTCTGTGGTTCCCAGTGGGGGGATTCATGCAGCAGGGTTCCGAGATCATGCCGAGGGCCCTGTCAACACGCTGCGTCAGCGGGGTCTGGTCAGTGCCAAGGGTAGAGAGACTGAGGAGAGGGAGAGGGAAAGGGGTAAAGGGAGAGGGGGAGGGAAAGGGGTAGAGGGAGGCAGGGGAGGGAGAGGAGAGAGGAGGAGGGAGGGGAGAGGGGGAGAGGAGAGGGGAGGAGAGGGAGAGGGAGAGGAGGAGGGAGAGGGAGAGGAGAGAGAGGGAGAGGAGAGAGGAGAGGGAGAGGGAGAGGAGAGGGAGAGGAGAGAGAGGAGAGGGAGAGGAGAGAGAGAGGAGAGGGGAGAGGAGAGGGAGAGGGAGGAGAGAGAGGAGAGGCAGGGAGAGAGAGAGGAGAGGAGAGGCAGGGTTAGAGAGAGAGGAGGAGGGAGAGGGAGAGGAGAGGGAGAGGGAGGCAGGGTTAGAGAGAGGAAGGCAGAGGGAGGGAGAGGGAGAGGGGGCAGGGTTAGAGAGGAGAGGAGAGGCAGGGTTAGAGAGGGAGGCAGGGGAAGGGAGAGGGAGAGGGGGGCAGGGTTAGAGAGAGAGAGGGAGGGAGAGGGAGAGTGGGGCAGCAGTAATGCTCCTGGTGTTTTCTAGGTGGGCCTTCACTCTGATCATCATCTCCTCGTACACGGCTAACCTCGCTGCCTTCCTCACCGTGCAGCGCATGGAGGTTCCCATCGAGTCGGCTGACGACCTGGCGGACCAAACCAACATCGAGTACGGGACCATCCACGGGGGGAGCACCATGACCTTCTTCCAGGCACGTACCATCTCCGTCTCCCCCTCACTCTCTCTCGCACTCTCCTCCCTCTCCCCTCTCCCTCCCCTTCTCCCCCTCTCCCTCTCCCTCTCTCTCTCCTCCTCCCCCTCTCTCCCCTCCCTCCTCCCTCTCTCCTCCCTCTCCCCTCTCCCTCCCTCTCCCTCCCTCTCACTCTCCCTCCCTCCCTCTCTCCTCCCCTTCACTCTATCTCATTCTCTCCCTCTCCCCCTGTCAGAACTCACGGTACCAGACATACCAGCGCATGTGGAACTACATGCAGTCGAAGCAGCCCAGCGTGTTTGTGAAGAGCACTGAGGAGGGCATCGCCCGCGTGGTCAACTCCAAGTACGCCTTCCTGCTGGAGAGCACCATGAACGAGTACCACCGCTGGCTCAACTGCAACCTCACCCAGATCGGGGGTCTGCTGGACACCAAGGGCTACGGCATCGGCATGCCCCTGGGTAACAGGACTGCGGAGCGACTCGCACTGCGACTCACACAGCGACTCACACAGCGACTCACACTGCGACTCACACAGAGACTCACACAGCGACTCACACAGCGACTCACACAGCGACTCACACAGCGACTCACACAGCGACTCACACAGCGACTCACACAGCGACTCACACAGCGACTCACACAGCGACTCACACAGCGACTCACACAGCGACTCACACTGCGACACACATATAGAATCACACAGCGACTCACACAGCGACTCACACTGCGACTCACACAGCGACTCACACAGCGACACACACAGTGACACACAGCGACTCACACTGTGACTCACACAGCAACACACACAGCGACACACACAGCGACTCACACAGCGACACACACAGCGACTCACACAGCGACACACACAGCAATTCACACTGCGACACACACAGCGACTCACACAGCGACACACACAGCAATTCACACAGCGACACACACAGCGACTCACACAGCGACACACACAGTAATTCACACAGCGATACACACAGCGTGTGCGCTGTGTGCTGACCTGTGCTTGGCGTGTGTGCTGACCTTTGCTTGGCGTGTGTGCTGACCTGTGCTTGGCGTGTGTCCGCAGGCTCCCCGTTCCGTGACGAGATCACGCTGGCGATCCTGCAGCTGCAGGAGAACAACCGTCTGGACATCCTGAAGAGGAAGTGGTGGGAGGGGGGCAAGTGTCCCAAAGAGGAGGACCACCGGGCCAAGGGTGAGAGCAGAGACCCCCAGACCCCCAGACCCCCAAACCCCCAGACACCCAGACCCCCAGACACCCAGACTGCAGCACTAACGAGGATAAGAATAAAACACCCAGACCCCCAGACCTCCAGACCCCCAGACCCCCAGACACCAAGACCCCCAGACCCCCAGACTGCAGCACTAACGAGGACAAGAATAAAACACCCAGACCCCCAGACCTCCAGACCCCCAGACACCAAGACCCCCAGACCCCCAGACCCCCAGACTGCAGCACTAACGAGGACAAGAATAAAACACCCAGACCCCCAGACCTCCAGACACCCAGACTCCCAGACACCAATACCCCCAGACCCCCAGACCCCCAGACTGCAGCACTAACAAGGTGTTTGGGTGTGAGTGAGTGTGTGTGTGTGTGGGTGTGAGTGTGAGTGTGGGTGTGTGTGTGTGAGTGTGTGTGGTTTGTGTTTGGGTGTGAGTGTGTTTAGTGTGTGTGAGAGTGTGTTTAGTGTGTGTGAGAGTGTGTTTAGTGTGTGTGAGAGTGTGTTTAGTGTGTGTGAGAGTGTGTTTAGTGTGAGTGTGTGTTTAGTGTGAGTGTGTGTTTAGTGTGTGTGTGTGTTTAGTGTGAGTGTGTGTGTGTGTGTGTGTATTTAGTGTGTGTGTGTGTTTAGTGTGTGAGTGTGTTTGGGTGTGTGTGTGTGTGTTTAGTGTGAGAGTGTGTTTAGTGTGTGAGTGTGTGTGGTTTGTGTTGTCACTGTGCAGTCTCAGATTATTGGGTTGATCTGCGTGGTATTGATCATAGCTGTATTACTGTTCTGAGTGATTGATTATTGAGTATTGGTCCCTGTGCGGCAGGGCTGGGGATGGAGAATATCGGAGGGATCTTCGTGGTTCTGATCTGCGGGCTGATCATCGCGGTCTTCGTCGCTGTCATGGAGTTTGTGTGGTCGACGCGGCGCACAGCAGAATCAGACGAGGTACGAGACTGCGGGCAAACCCACAAACACAAACCCCGAGCAAGCAGAGTAGGTGCAACGAAACCTGTGTGTGTGTGTGTGTGTCACTCTGTGTGTGTGTGCGTCACTGTGTGTGTGTGTGTGTGTGTGTGTGTCACTGTGTGTGTGTGCCACTGTGTGTGTGTGTGTGTGTGTGTGTGTGTGTGTCACTGTGTGTGTGTGCGTCACTGTGTGTGTGTCACTGTGTGTGTGTGCGTCACTGTGTGTGTGCCACTGTGTGTGTGTGCGTCACTGTGTGTGTGTCACTGTGTGTGTGTGCCACTGTGTGTGTGTGTGTGTGTGTGTGTGTGTGTGTGTCACTGTGTGTGTGTGTGTCACTGTGTGTGTGTCACTGTGTGTGTGTGCGTCACTGTGTGTGTGTCACTGTGTGTGTGTCACTGTGTGTGTGTGCCACTGTGTGTGTGTGCGTCACTGTGTGTCTGTGTGTCTGTGTGTGTGTGCGTTAGATTTCGGTCTGACCCTATATCCCTTCGTCTCCCCTCTCTCCCCTCCTCTCCCCCTCTCTCCTCCCTCCCTCCTCTCTCTCCCTCCCTCTCCCTTCCCTCCCTCTATCCCCTCCCCTTCCCCTCCCTCCCCTTCCCTCCCTCTATCCCCTCCCCTTTCCCCCGCCTCCCCCCTCCCCTCTCAGATCTCGGTGTGTCAGGAGATGCTCAGTGAGTTCCAGAACGCGGTCTCCTGTAAGAAGACGTCTCGTTCCCGGAGGAGACGCCCCTTCCCCCGTCGCGGCCGGCTCTCCCTCTCCACCCCGAAGCCCCTCCGCCTGGTCCGGGAGATGCGACTGAGCAACGGCAAGCTCTACTCGGGGGCGGGGCCCCTGACCGGGGGGGGCCACACCTCCTCCTGCTCCTCCAACACCCTGGGGACCGCGGCGGCGGGGGGCCCCTCGGAGCTGGGCCCGGGGCCCCAGAGACTCCTGGAAGACCCCCGGAGCGCCAACACCACCCCCGCCCCCACCGCCTCACCCCCTCCCCGCAGCTGCAAACCCCCAGGAGCTGCACCCACATCCGGATCTGCCAGGAGTGTCGGAGGATACAGAGCCTCGAGCAGCGAGGGCAGCGGCTCCTGCACCCTGCCCCTCCCCTGCCCCTCCCGCTGCCCCGCCTCTCCCTCCCGCCCCCTCGCCCTGCCTCCTCCACCTCCGGCAGCGAGGAGAGCGCCAGGCAGGCTGCCAGCGAGCAGGACTGAGAGGAGGAGGAGGAGGGAGTGAGAGCGCAGAGACTGGAGCAGGAACTCAAACACGCGCAAACCACGGAGGCAAGCCGGGCAGGCTAGAGCAGCACGCAGAGGGATTCCGGGCTTCAAGGCTTGTCGAGTGAAGACGGGCAGTGTGCCAGGGCCCCGCGGACTTCTGGGGCTTCGGAGGGGTTTCGTTCCAAGTTTTAAGAAGGGTTTAGGGTGACAGCCTTGTGAACCTTGAGGGGTTTGGAAATATCTTAATATTATAATATTCCTGTCGTTCGTCGTATTTCTTTTTTTTCATTTGCAAAGGGAGGGAGGGAGGGAGGGAGGGGGTGACACTAATTTCATAATCATGTGGGGGGGGGGCGGGTTTCAGCTATGGTGTTTTAAATACCCAGACAATTCACAGTGTTCACGATATTGTGAAGGGATTTGATTGTTATAATTTTTTTTTAATATGATGATGATGATGATGATGATGATGATGATGATGGTTGATTAATTGATTATTATTATTATTATTATTATTATTATTATTATTATTATTATTATTATTAGGATTATAGGGTCATTACCCTGATTTGTGTTGCCGTTACATTTAGAGCTAGGAGTTGGAAGGTAGCGAGGTCTCCTGTTTGAAACACTTAAAGAAACGGAATCCAGGCGCTGATGAATGTTTCCATTTGAAATCTCTCTCAGCGTCTCGGATCCGCTGACAAGCGTGTGGACCCGTCCCAGCCATCGATGGTGACTGAACAGGAAGGCACTGAGACACAGGGCCTCGAGAGGAAACATTTCTCGCTGGGTTTATTAACTTCCTTTTAAGATTTCTGTTGAAGACACTGAGAGAGACTTCCAGCCGCAAACGCGTCGGTTTTCAAATGATCTTTTTTTTTTTTTTTTGGTTTATTTCTTTTTCATTTGATTTCAATTATTATTAATTGATTTTTATTATATATATTTTTTTCATGTCAAATTCTGTCCAGCAGGTGGTGTTGCAGACTTCAATTTATGACAAAAAAAAAGAATAAAAAGATTATTGTTGTTATTATTATTATTATTATTAGAATTATTATTTTATATATTTTTTAACTTGGTTTTTGTATCGGATGGTTTGTATTTTTTATATTTGAATTGTATTATCATTTTTAATTTCATTTTTATTTTATTTCATTCATTATATATATATATATATATATATATATATATATATATATATATATATATATATATATATATATATATATATATATATATATATATATATATATATATATATATATATATATATATATATATATATTTGAAAACGGAAACTGTTGTGAAGCAAAAGGTGAAGCAATCTAAAAGATAAAGGTAATGCAGGTTCACAAAAATGTGAAGAATTGATACAAAACATAATCAATAACATCGAGGCGTTTGGGACTCAGCTGGATGGTTAAAAAACAGACACAACGACTGGGAATGAGATACTGGGAGACACAGCGACTGGGACTGTGATAGTGGGAGACACGGCGACTGGGACTGTGATAGTGTGAGACACAGCGACTGGGACTGTGATAGTGGGAGACACAGTGACTGGGACTGTGATAGTGGGAGACACAGCGACTGGGACTGTGATAGTGGGAGACACAGCGACTGGGACTGTGATAGTGGGAGACACAGCGACTGGGATTCTGATTCTGGGAGACACAGCGACTGGGATTCTGATTCTGGGAGACACAGCGACTGTGATAGTGGGAGACACAGCGACTGGGACTGTGATAGTGGGAGACACAGCGACTGGGACTGTGATAGTGGGAGACACAGCAACTGGGATTCTGATTCTGGGAGACACAGCGACTGGGATTCTGATTCTGGGAGACACAGCGACTGTGATAGTGGGAGACACAGTGACTGGGTTGGAGACTGCGAAACCGATTCAGCATTGATCCGATATTGATGTGATATTGATCATCGCTGTTGTCGGTGACGACAGCAGTTATTATGATGATCACTATTATTAATACCGATAACTGATTTTTGATTATTTCTTTTCATTCACTGTATTGTGTAATGTTGGTTTGGGGGAGGAAGGGGGTTCTGTGTGGCAGGGGAAGGGAGGGGAGGGGAGAGAAGACTGGGTTATTTGAATTTTTTTGCAGATTTCTATAGCGCCGAAGAGACAAACTAAAATGATGTGAATATAAAATATGTGGGAAAATAAAAACCCACTTTGAAAAGCTGCTGTGTGAGAACTCGTCATGTCAGCTCTACAGAGAACAACAAGCAGACACAACCACTGATTACAAAATACACAGAAGTAACGTGCAGGATTCCCTTTTCCTGAATTGAGAATGAACACAGGCACACTGGGACACATTGACACACTCCGAGACACAGACACGCTGCTATGTGTGTGCCTATTGTATCGTTTTTTGTTGCTGTTATTATTGTGGAACTTATGAATTACAGGTATTTTACTGCAGGTTGTATTACTGCATGTGTCCACCAGGTGTCACTGTGGTCCTGTTTGTCTGCAGTGCCTGTGCAGCCCTGCAGGTGCAGTACCGCGGGGCAGGCAGTAGATGGCGCTCGGAGCTCCTGATTGACTCACACACTGCTGGCCTGATTCAGAGGCCATTTTGTGTCCAAACCCCTCTCTCTTCCCTCTCTTTTTCTCTTCTTCCTCTCTCTCTCTGTCTCACATTTTCTCTCGCTCTCTCATCCGCTCACTCTCTGTTTTTATCTCTCCGCCCCCTTTCAATCTGTCTATTCTCCCTTTTCCCCTTCCCTCCTTCTCTCTATCCATCTCTCCTCTCTCTATCTCTCTCCCTCCTCTCTCTATCCCTCTCCATCTCTCTCTCTATACCTCTCAACTTCACTCTCCATCCCGCTCTCCTCTCTATCCCTCTCTCCTTCACTCTACCTCCTCTCCCATTTTCTTTTGACAAGTCGTAGCAGCCAAAGATAATGTAAAACAAATATAAAACAATTATGTACAAGTTCAATGCCCTCTCTCTCTCTCTCTCTCTCTCTCGCTCGCTTGCTCTCTCTCTCTCTCTCTCTCTCTCTCTCTCTCTCTCCCAATAAGAGCAAATAGGCTTAGTGTTGGGTAAACAGATTACTGAGAGAGGAGGAGGGGAGGAATAGGGTGAAAGGAGGTATAGAGAGGAAGGGAGAGGGGGATGAGAGATACTGGGAGATACGGCGAAAGGATAGAGAAAGGAAGCTCCCTCCGTCTCTCCCTCCCTGACTTGCATTCCCTCGCTTTCCTAACGCATGTCAGACTGCGGCCACACAGCTGCTTTGAATAAGAAACAGAGGAGAGGGAAACAGAGGAGAGAGAAGGAAAGGAGAAAGAGGGAGGAGAGGAGAAGAGAGAGAGGGGGAAGGAGACAGTTGCTATAGCAACCAATGACATCACTGCAGTTCTCTCCATTCTGTGTCCACTGAGGATTGCGTGAGTGAGGGAGAGAGAGATGGAGGAGAGAGAGATGGATGTTTGCTTTTGCTCATAAAAAAAGAAGTGGGTGGGAAACCCCGGGGCTATTTATAAAACAAAACACCCCCGACCCCAACCCTACCACCATCCCACCAGAGCACCCCAACCCCAACCCTACCACCATCCCACCAGAGCACCCCAACCCTACCACCATCCCACCAGAGCACCCCAACCCCAACCATCCCACCAGAGCACCCCAACCCCAACCCTACCACCATCCCACCAGAGCACCCCAACCCTAACACCATCCCACCAGAGCACCCCAACCCTACCACCATCCCACCAGAGCACCCCAACCCCAACCCTACCACCATCCCACCAGACCACCCCAACCCCAACCCTACCCCCATCCCACCAGAGCACCCCAACCCTACCACCATCCCACCAGAGCACCCCAACCCCAACCCTACCACCATCCCACCAGAGCACCCCAACCCCAACCCTACCACCATCCCACCAGAGCACCCCAACCCCAACCCTACCACCATCCCACCAGAGCACCCCAACCCCAACCCTACCACCATCCCACCAGAGCACCCCAACCCTAACCCACCATCCCACCAGAGCACCCCAACCCCAACCCTACCACCATCCCACCAGAGCACCCAAACCCCAACCCTACCACCATCCCACCAGAGCACCCCAACCCCAACCCTACCACCATCCCACCAGAGCACCCCAACCCCAACCCTACCACCATCCCACCAGAGCACCCCAACCCTAACACCATCCCACCAGAGCACCCCAACCCCAACCCTACCACCATCCCACCAGAGCACCCCAACCCCAACCCTACCACCATCCCACCAGAGCACCCCAACCCCAACCCTACCACCATCCCACCAGAGCACCCCAACCCCAACCCTACCACCATCCCACCAGAGCACCCCAACCCCAACCCTACCACCATCCCACCAGAGCACCCCAACCCCAACCCTACCACCATCCCACCAGAGCACCCCAACCCCAACCCTACCACCATCCCACCAGAGCACCCCAACCCCAACACCATCCCACCAGAGCACCCCAACCCCAACCCTACCACCATCCCACCAGAGCACCCCAACCCCAACCCTACCACCATCCCACCAGAGCACCCCAACCCCAACCCTACCACCATCCCACCAGAGCACCCCAACCCCAACCCTACCACCATCCCACCAGAGCACCCCAACCCCAACCCTACCACCATCCCACCAGAGCACCCCAACCCCAACCCTACCACCATCCCACCAGAGCACCCCAACCCCAACCCTACCACCATCCCACCAGAGCACCCCAACCCCAACCCTACCACCATCCCACCAGAGCACCCCAACCCCAACCCTACCACCATCCCACCAGAGCACCCCAACCCTACCACCATCCCACCAGAGCACCCTAACCCCAACCCTACCACCATCCCACCAGAGCACCCCAACCCCAACCCTACCACCATCCCACCAGAGCACCCCAACCCTAACACCATCCCACCAGAGCACCCCAACCCTACCACCATCCCACCAAAGCACCCCAACCCCAACCCTACCACCATCCCACCAGAGCACCCCAACCCCAACCCTACCACCATCCCACCAGAGCACCCCAACCCCAACCCTACCACCATCCCACCAGAGCACCCCAACCCTACCACCATCCCACCAGAGCACCCCAACCCTACCACCATCCCACCAGAGCACCCCAACCCCAACCCCACCACCATCCCACCATAGCACCCCAACCCCAACCCTACCACCATCCCACCATAGCACCCCAACCCCAACCCTACCACCATCCCACCAGAGCACCCCAACCCTAACACCATCCCACCAGAGCACCCCAACCCCAACCCTAACACCATCCCACCAGAGCACCAGAGCACCCCCACCCATACTCCAGCCTTTCACCTTGCTTGCTGTGCCTGGGACCCGCTGCCTGTGCCTCTGGGTTTGTAATTTTCCTTTATGAATGAGTCATCGCAGAAAAAAATACTCGATTAGAAAGAGCCCTTTGAGCAAGCATGAGTCACAGTGTGAGAGAGAGGGAGGGAGAGAGGGAGTGTGTGTGTGTGTGTGTGAGTGTGTGTGAGTGTGTGTGAGTGTGTGTGTGTGTGTGAGTGTGTGTGTGAGTGTGTGTGTGTGTGTGTGTGCGTGTGTGTGAGTGTGTGAGTGTTTGCGTGTTTCACTTGGAGTGTTATTTTGGCAGATGTTATCCACAAGTGTGGGCAGGCAGGGGGGTAATCAGGGCAGGATTTAAGACTTAAGAGATTTAAAAATATGAACAAGAGGGAGGCAAGAGAGAGAGAGCGACAGAGACAGAGACAGAGAGAGAGAGAGAGACAGAGACAGACAGACAGACACACAGACAGACAGACAGACATGCCTCGAATTCTCCTGTGCGTGTGGAGCAGGGTTTCCTGTCTTGCTGGGAGCTGCATGCCCAGCCGTGTTTAAACATGATCTTCAGGTTTCACAACAGCAGAGGCGGTGCCATCCATTTCCCCTTCGAAAAGTCTCCCACAGCAACGTGTAATCAAGCACAGTGAAAGCATTGAGAAGGGGGCTGGTTCATTATCTTCACTGTGCTTTGAGAAGAGGGCTGGTTCATTATCTTCCCTGTGCTTTGAGAAGGGGGCTGGTTCATTATCTTCACTGTGCATTGAGAAGGGGGCTGCTTCATTATCTTCACTTGGCTTTGAGAAGGGGGCTGGTTCATTATCTTCACTGTGCTTTGAGAAGAGGGCTGGTTCATTATCTTCACTGTGCTTTGAGAAGGGGTCTGGTTCATTATCTTCACTGTGCTTTGAGAAGGGGCTGGTTCATTATCTGCACTGTGCTTTGAGAAGGGGCTGGTTCATTATCTTCACTGTGCTTTGAGAAGGGGCTGGTTCATTATCTTCACTGTGCTTTGAGAAGGGGCTGGTTCATTATCTTCACTGTGCTTTGAGAAGGGGCTGGTTCATTATCTTCACTGTGCTTTGAGAAGGGGCTGGTTCATTATCTTCACTGTGCTTTGAGAAGGGGCTGGTTCATTATCTTCACTGTGCTTTGAGAAGGGGCTGGTTCATTATCTTCACTGTGCTTTGAGAAGGGGCTGGTTCATTATCTTCACTGTGCTTTGAGAAGGGGCTGGTTCATTATCTTCACTGTGCTTTGAGAAGGGGCTGGTTCATTATCTTCACTGTGCTTTGAGAAGGGGCTGGTTCATTATCTTCACTGTGCTTTGAGAAGGGGCTGGTTCATTATCTTCACTGTGCTTTGAGAAGGGGCTGGTTCATTATCTTCACTGTGCTTTGAGAAGGGGCTGGTTCATTATCTTCACTGTGCTTTGAGAAGGGGCTGGTTCATTATCTTCACTGTGCTTTGAGAAGGGGCTGGTTCATTATCTTCACTGTGCTTTGAGAAGGGGCTGGTTCATTATCTTCACTGTGCTTTGAGAAGGGCTGGTTCATTATCTTCACTGTGCTTTGAGAAGGGGCTGGTTCATTATCTTCACTGTGCTTTGAGAAGGGGCTGGTTCATTATCTTCACTGTGCTTTGAGAAGGGGCTGGTTCATTATCTTCACTGTGCTTTGAGCAGGGGCTGGTTCATTATCTTCTCTGTGCTCTGCGAAGGCTGCTCTCCTCTCCTCTCTGCTCTCTACCCTCTGCTCTCTCTCTGCCTCTGCTCTCTCTCCTGTCTCTCTCTCAGTGCTCTCTCTCTCCCTCCCTCTCCTCTCTCTCCCTCTCTCCCCTCCTCTCTCTCTCTCTCCCTCTCCCCTCTCCCTCCTCTCCCTCTCCTCCTCTCCCTCTCTCCCTCTCTCTCCCTCTCTCCCCTCCCTCTCCTCTCCCTCTCCCTCCCTCTCTCCCTCCTCTCTCCCTCTCCTCCTCCTCTCTCCCTCCTCTCCTCCCTCTCCTCCTCTCTCTCTCCCTCCCCTCTCCCTCTCCTCTCTCCTCTCCCTCTCCCCTCTCCCCTCTCCTCCTCTCCCTCTCTCTCCTCCCTCTCCCTCCTCCTCTCTCCTCTCCCTCCCCTCTCTCCCTCTCCTCTCCTCTCCTCCCTCTCTCCTCTCCCTCCTCCTCTCCCTCCTCCTCCTCTCCCTCTCCTCCTCTCCTCTCCTCCTCTCCTCTCTCCCTCCCCTCCCTCCCTCTCCCTCTCCTCTCCCTCTCCCCTCTCCTCTCCCTCCCTCCCTCTCCCTCCTCTCCCTCTCTCCCTCCCTCTCTCCTCCTCTCTCTCCTCTCTCCTCTCCCTCCCCCTCCCCTCCCTCCTCCCCTCTCCCTCTCCTCTAAGAACTCCACTCTCCTCCCATTGGGAGCTCTCCTTCTACACAGCGTGGCTCTCCCTCTCTCCTCTCTCTCTCTCTCTCTCTCTCTCTCTCTCTCCTCCCTCCCTCCTCTCCCTCTCCCTCCTCCCTCTCCCCTCCCCCTCTTGAACAGAGAGGACTGCATTGAAAGAACTCAACTGTGCGTTCCCATTGAGGAGCTGCGAGATTATACACAGCGTAGCTGTACACCTCCCTCTCTCTCTCTCTCTCTCTCTCTCTCTCTGTCTCTCTATCTGTCTCTCTCTCTCTCTCCCTCCCCCTCTCCCCCTCCCCCTCTTGAACAGAGAGGACGCATTGAAAGAACTCAACTGTGCGTTCCCAATGATGAGGCTGCGAGATTATACACAGCGTAGCTGTACACCTCCCTCTCTCTATCTCTCTCTGTCTCTCTATCTGTCTCCCTATGAGATTCAGAGAAAACCCCTGGCAACAGTTTCCATGGAAACGGTGGAGTCCTGACCTTCAGGCTCCCAAGCAACCAGAGAAAAGCCCCCCCCCCACACGTTTTCTGTCAGGCAAGTATCTCTACCGGGCAACAGGGGAAATCTCTCGGCCAATGGGATTGGAGAACACTCTGGCGCTGCAGCAAAACAGCCATTTTGTGATGGAGGTTATTTATTTATTTGATTTATTTGATTTATTTGATTTGATTTGATTTAATTTGATTTGGTTTTGTATATGATTTGGTAATTATATATTTTTTTTAAAAGTATAAAATGATTTTTTTTTATTTTTTTTGTGACGCTCAGAAGATCACTGATCATTGTGAAATTCAGATCGATAAACGAAACGGCCTGTCGTGGAAAGTGACTGGGAAATGTGATTTTAGTCTGTTTGTCTGTCCGCCTGTCTGTCTGTCAGCCCCAGTTAGCATTGTGGACTGGCAATCTCCACACTGAGGGTGAAACCCTATAAAGGATTCCTATAGAAAAAGCACAGAGAAGCATGGTAAAGCATAGGGAAGCATTGTAAAGCACAGAGAGGTGTGGTAAAGCATAGGGAAGCATTGTAAAGCACAGAGAGGTCTGGTAAAGCATAGGGAAGCATTGTAAAGCACAGAGAGGTCTGGTAAAGCATAGGGAAGCATTGTAAAGCACAGAGAGGTCTGGTAAAGCATAGGGAAGCATTGTAAAGCACAGAGAGGTCTGGTAAAGCATAGGGAAGCATTGTAAAGCACAGAGAGGTCTGGTAAAGCACAGGAAGCATTGTAAAGCACAGAGGTCTGGTAAAGCATAGGGAAGCATTGTAAAGCACAGAGAGGTCTGGTAAAAGCATAGGAAGCATTGTAACAGCAGAGAGGTCTGGTAAAGCATAGGGAAGCATTGTAAAGCACAGAGAGGTCTGGTAAAGCATAGGGAAGCATTGTAAAGCACAGAGAGGTGTGGTAAAGCATAGGGGAAGCATTGTAAAGCACAGAGAGGTCTGGTAAAGCATAGGGAAGCATTGTAAAGCACAGAGAGGTCTGGTAAAGCATAGGGAAGCATTGTAAAGCACAGAGAGGTCTGGTAAAGCATAGGGAAGCATTGTAAAGCACAGAGAGGTCTGGTAAAGCATAGGGAAGCATTGTAAAGCACAGAGAGGTCTGGTAAAGCATAGGGAAGCATTGTAAAGCACAGAGAGGTCTGGTAAAGCATAGGGAAGCATTGTAAAAGCACAGAGAGGTCTGGTAAAGCACAGGGAAGCATTGTAAAGCACAGAGAGGTCTGGTAAAGCATAGGGAAGCATTGTAAAGCACAGAGAGGTCTGGTAAAGCATAGGGAAGCATTGTAAAGCACAGAGAGGTCTGGTAAAGCATAGGGAAGCATTGTAAAGCACAGAGAGGTCTGGTAAAGCATAGGGAAGCATTGTAAAGCACAGAGAGGTCTGGTAAAGCATATTAAAAACAAACCATGGTAAACTAACCCTTATAAAAGTCTCCCACAGTAAAAACACAGCAAAGCTTAGCAAATCAGAATTAACTCTGGTGAATGTAATTCAAGCAGGGGAAAAACATTTCAAAGGGCCTGCCTGCCTAAGTAAGCCTGTGATGTCAGTGTGACTGTTTCACACGCCACAGCCCTGTGTGTTAATGGGATTGTGAATCAATGATAGATGACCCCATTCCATCACATGATCTATGAGAGAGAGAGAGAGAGAGAGAGAGAGAGAGAGAGAGAGAGAGAGAGAGAGAGAGAGAGAGAGAGAGAGAGAGAGAGAGAGAGGGGGGGGTGGGGGTCGGTTTCCTAGCAACTCACCAGAGAACATCCCTCCCCACCCCCCCTTTCAATGGAAAGAGGGATGAAGAAAGAAAGAGCGATGTATTTATAGAATCTCTGATAAAAGGAAAAGGTTTGACGCGACAGAGCTAAAATTATAAACATTCAACTAGAGAGAGAGAGAGAGAGAGAGAGATGGAGAGGTAGTGGGAGAGGGATAAAGGAGAGAGGGGGGAGGAAAAGAGGGGGGAGGGAGAGAGAATGGAGAGAGAAGGGGAGAAAGGGAGTGACGGAGAGTAAAGCCACTCCAGAGAAGCATCAAGGTTATTCACCGAATCCATCTTCCTGTTTAGAGGGTAAAAATAACCCTGCCCCCCCCCCCAACACTCTGCTCAGAGTGGGTGTGAGAATGTTAATCCAGAGAGTCCTTCAGTATTAAACAGGAATGCGATATTCTCTCTAACTCTCTCCGGTCTCTCTCCCCCGCTCTCTCTGTCTATCTCCCCTTCTCCCCCTCTATCTCCACCATTTCTTCCTCTCTCTCATATCAGTAAGGACATGTGAAGGTCACAGAGAGAGAGAGAGAGAGAGAGAGAGAGAGAGAGAGAGAGAGAGAATATCGCATTCCTGTTTAATAATGAAGGACTCTCTGGATTAACAGGGAAGCAAAGTGACCTCAATGACCCTCCTCCCTCTGTCCCCTCTCTTTCTTTTCATCTCTCTCTCTTCTTTTCCCTCACTCTTTTCCCCCTCCCTAACTATTTTTTTTAGCTCCCCTCTCACTCCCCTCCATCAGTTTTAAGTGAGGCACGCAAATGTCTCCCAAGCTGATGCGGAGAACGCACAGCAGAAAACAGACAGACTCACCTGACTGCGGTCGCCATGGAGACCAGGATGAGACAAAGAGAGTACCACTGCAGAGAGAGGGAGAGGGAGGGAGGGAGGGGAGGGGAAGGGGGAGTCTTAGCAGACACCCTTATCCAGGGCGACTTACAATTGTTACAAGATATCACATTATTTTTACGTACAATTTATACAGTTGGGTTTTTACTGGAGCAATCTAGGTAAAGTACCTTGCTCAAGGGTACAGCAGCAGTGTCCCCCCCCCACCTGGGATTGAACCCACGACCCTCCGGTCAAGAGTCCAGAGCCCCTAACCACTACTCCACACAGCTGCTCACTTTCAACAGAAACACTAAAACAAGCTTCATAAATTCAACGGCAAACGTTTCCACTAGAAGTCTTTCTCAGCGTCTTCAATAGAAACACTAAAAGAAACTCAACCGGATATTTCTGGTGTATTTTGGTGCATTGACTTTGCATGCATGACATGTCTCTTGAATTTTACAGTGAAAGAGAGAGGGAAGAGAAGAATAGAGTGAATAGAGAAGGAGAAAGAGAAAAGGGGGGATTGAGAAGGAGGAAATGAGAGGCGGAAGGAGAGGGGGAGGGCACGAGAGGAGGAGGGATGGAGGGATAGAGGTGAAAGAAGGATATTGCTTTCAGGAGTCAGCCATTTTGATTTTGTCTGCAAATAAAAAAAAAACTTTATTGGCACACCTCAGACACACACACAGTGACAAACGCTGGTCTGCTTGACTCGGTCTCTTCTAGTTTCAATCACACTGATGAAGGCACTAGAGCCCAAACGCTGGTCTGCTTGACTCGGTCTCTTCTAGTTTCAATCACACTGATGAAGGCACTAGAGCCCAAACGCTGGCTGATCAAGCCTGCTTTACAGATATCTTTAGCAGGCAACCACAGCCGAAGAGCAGCCCCCGAACTCAAAATAAAAGCTCATTAAATATAAGGCATGGAGACTGAACTGCTCCTCCTCCTCCCTCCCTCCCTCACCCCCTGAGAGAAAGGGGCTCCCTCCAGTCCAGGGCAGGCTTGAGGCACGGAGACTGAACTGCTCCCTCCCTCCCTGAGAGAAAGGGTGCTCCCTCCAGTCCAGGGCAGGCTTGAGGCATGGAGACTGAACTGCTCCCTCCCTCCCTCCCTCACCCCCAGAGAAAGGGGCTCCCTCCAGTCCAGGGCAGGCTTGAGGCACGGAGACTGAACTGCTCCCTCCCTCCCTCCCTCACCCCGAGAGAAACGGGGCTCCCTCCAGTCCAGGGCAGGCTTGAGGCACAGAGACTGAACTGCTCCCTCAAAGGGTGTTCCTAATAATAATAATAATAATAATAATAATAATAATAATAATAATAATAATAATAACAGTCCTGTATACTCACTGTATATTTTAAATATTTTACAAGGTTCAAAAACGTTTTGTTTGTTTTTTTGAGGGGGAGAGAAAAGTCACTTCCTGGTTTATTCTCTTATCTAGATTTTAGTGCAGAACAAACTAAAAACCCGCACCCAGCCCTCTCTTTCTTTCTCTCTCTCTCTCTCTTTTATTTCCTCTCTCACGCACTCTTCTCCCTCCATCACTGCCTCTGACTTCTGCAGTAAAACAGGCGGGGCCCTTCTCGGCTCTCATTGGCGAGCCGCGGTGTTCTCTGTGTCACTATTGGCCGAAAGCCGAGCCGCTGGGCGTCGCTGCTGGCTCACCATTGGTCGGTGTGCCAGGCTGGGGGCGGTCCCGGCTGGTTGCGGGTTTATAAGCGGCGGCAGGCTGAGGCTCTCGCGCACTCCCACCGCATTCCACCGACCGGCACTACTTCTTGCAAAGCCAGCACGGGCGGAGTGATACTGCGGTGCTAGTAGAGGAAGACGAACCACCACGCCATCCCCCTAACAACGACAAAAAAACTCAACCGGCGATCCTGGTTACCGGCTTTTATTTTTAAAACAAAAAGACTATTTAGTGTCACAACATCACAGAAAAGCACTCCTCGTGTTTTACCGGCCGAATATTACATTTTGTTGTTGTTTTTTTTGGTGCCGGTATCTCTCCGCATCTCCTTAGAGACGGAATCCGTTTCTATTTGAAAATTGTCTTATTTTTTTTTCTTGTTTTAGACGCTTTCCCCAAAAAAAAAGGATTTATTTATTTATTTATATATTTATTTAATTTTTCAAATTATTATACGGTCTGTTTCATTGTGTTCCTGAGACACAAGCGCCTTCGTCTCATCTGACAACCGCTGCTTCAAAATGGGGGTACGTACAATTAATTATCAGCGACTTCATCTCTGACCGGTTATATTTTATAGTAGTATTTATATCGGCTATAGAAACGTTTATATATATATATATATATATATGTGTGTGTGTGCTTGGACAGTCTTACTGCGACTTAGTATTCAAACCAGCTGGCTACGTCAAAATTAACCTACAGACAGTTCACGTGTTTTATAATTATTACTGCATTAGTATATATATATATATATATATATATATATAATGCCGATTATATTTTATAAAAATAAATGTCACACACACAGAGAGCTAGGTAACATAGCACGGAGTTTGTCAGTATTTCATTGATCATATACAACAGCGCTGATTTGAAATTGTACATTATTATTATTATTATTATTATTATTATTATTATTATTATTATTATTATTTAAATGATGATTTTATTAGTTTTATGTATTGATATATTCTGTATATCGATTAGGCGACTGCGTCAAATGTGGGCTTGGTTACTATATTTAAAAATGTGCGTGATTATCTTAATTATAATACACAAACGTATTTTTTGGATGTGCATTACGATGTATTAAAATTATTCTATTCTAGATAGAGATATAGATAGATATGTAGATATCTCTCTATATATATATATAGATCTCTCTCTCTCTCTCTCTCTCTCTCTCTCTCTCTCTCTCTCTCTCTCTCTCTCTCTAGATAGATAGAGAACACACTAATAATAGAATAATTTGGATATAATTTGGATACCAAAAAAGACGATATGCTTTTTATTATTTTATTTTGTTGTTTACATCCAAGGACACTGCGACAAAATGGTGTGTCTTCCCTTCACACCCGGTTCCTGCTCATCGCGTTGGCACAGTGTCGGTATTTTATTAGAGATTATAACGAGAAACCGCGAGTTTGCCTAGATTAGCACAGGCTGCCCTGACTCCATGAGAAATTGATGAGAGAGAGAGAGAGAGAGAGAGAGAGAGAACAGAGAAAGAGAGACAGAGAGAGAGAGCCAACGCAGAGCGGATTAAACAGCCAGAAGGAGATAACCATGCTGGCCAGCGTGTAATTAATCACAGTGAAAGCCGGGTTTATATATATATATATATATTATAGGTAGATCTGCACTGCGTCAAACCGTGGAGCGCACCTCTGATATCTGCGCGTCATTAGCACAGTAAAATCGATGGAGCTGTGCATGGAAATCTATCATCGATGGTGCATTGAAACTGCGGCAAAATGCGCAGCGTGCTGAAAACCAGTTCTTAAAATGGGTGTGCGCATGCAAATGGCATTGCCGTTGAGCTAGATGCACAGATCTGTGTATAATTGGATATCCTGAACGAAAAGGAGGCAGGAGAGAGGGCTGTGTTTATGTAAATACTGTGTTTGGGATACTTTGAATGGACAGGATTTGAAGGTCGGCGGGTTTCCGAGGTAAAGCCGGTGTCGATGGATTTGACTGCGTAAAGACGAGATGGAAAAATATTATTTATTGATTCTAGAGCCGGAGAGAGAGAGATTAAGAGTTAAATATGGATGCAAACACGCATAGCTACAACGTAGATTCTTGTATAAATAGGTAAACACGGTCAAGCCAGATCGAATTGCATCTGCAGAGAGGAGCACAAAGCTCTCTCTCTCTCTCTCTCTCTCTCTCTCTCTCTCTCTCTCTCTCTCTCTCTCTGCAGCAGCAATGCGATCAGTGAATTACAACACTGCGTCAAATTGAATGGAGGCTCCTGCAGCGCCGCGGTGTATGCAGAAGCATGCGTACATGTGTACATGCATGCATACATACATACATACGTGCATATAGATTGATAGAGAGAGAGGTCATGAATACACGGAATCTCTGTATAAAAACAGGCTGCAGTGTTAGAGATGGGAGAGTGTAGGGTTTGAATGACTCGAGGGTAACGATTTAGTAACTGGCGATCCTGCTTTACTGAAACAGACTGCAGAGAGAGAGATGGATAGAGAGATACAGACAGATAGATAGATAGATGGATACATAGAGATAGATGCATATATAGATAGGTAGAGACAGGTGTATGTGTGTGTGTATATATATATATATATATATATAGAGAGAGAGAGAGAGATGACTATATAGATAGATAGAGATAGATGGTTATATAGAGAGAGATAGACAGATGGATATATATAGACAGAGATAGATAGATGCATATATAGAGAAATAGCTAGATAGAGAGATAGATGCATAGATAGACAGATGGCTATATAGAGAGATAGATGCATAGATAGAGAGAGCTAGATGGATGTATAGCTAGCTAGATATATAGCTAGACAGACAGGCACTGCAGTATGGTGTTCAGAGGGCAGGGAGGGATGGGTGCAGAGTATATGTGAATTGCAGCGAATCTACTGCGTCAAAACAGGAGGGGAGAGGGAAGAGGAGAATACAGCCGTCTTTGAAATACCCGTGTGTCAGCATTGTCTGGGTGATAAGGAGGAGATTATATTGGGGTTTAGTGCAGCCGCGGTATTGCAGAGTATCCCAGGGGACGGGAGGGGAGAGGGTGGGGGGCTGGTGCTGTGGTGGTCATTGATTCAGTCAAGGTGACCGGGGCATTGCATTTAGGAGTGGCGGGCAGCAGTGTGGAGTAGTGGTTAGGGGCTCTGGACTCTTGACCGGAGGGTCGTGGGTTCAATCCCCGATGGCTTTGCCACTAAGGTGGCGTGTTCAAAGTGGTGCATTATTAATTAAAACCAAAGCCAGAGAGGGAGGACAGTGGATGACGGAGAGCGTGGCCTGCTGCGCAGTGGATGATGGAGAGCGTGGCCTGCTGCACAGTGGATGATGGAGAGCGTGGCCTGCTGCGCAGTGGATGATGGAGAGCGTGGCCTGCTGCACAGTGGATGATGGAGAGCGTGGATGACGGAGAGCGTGGGCCGCTGCACAGTGGATGACGGAGAGTGTGGATGACGGAGAGCGTGGATGACGGAGAGCGTGGGCCGCAGCGCAGTGGATGACGGAGAGCGTGGGCCGCTGCACAGTGGATGACGGAGAGCGTGGATGACGGAGAGCGTGGATGACGGAGAGCGTGGGCCGCAGCGCAGTGGATGACGGAGAGCGTGGATGACAGAGAGCGTGGATGACGGAGAGCGTGGGCCGCTGCACAGTGGATGACGGAGAGCGTGGGCCGCAGCGCAGTGGATGACGGAGAGTGTGGTTGACGGAGAGCGTGGATGACGGAGAGCGTGGGCCGCAGCGCAGTGGATGACGGAGAGCGTGGATGACGGAGAGCGTGGGCCGCTGCACAGTGGATGACGGAGAGCGTGGGCCGCTGCACAGTGGATGACGGAGAGCGTGGGCCGCTGCACAGTGGATGACGGAGAGTGTGGATGACGGATAGCGTGGGCCGCTGCACAGTGGATGACGGAGAGTGTGGATGACGGATAGCGTGGGCCGCTGCACAGTGGATGACGGAGAGTGTGGATGACGGATAGCGTGGGCCGCTGCGCAGTGGATGACGGAGAGCGTGGGCCGCTGCACAGTGGATGACGGAAAGCGTGGATGACGGATAGCGTGGGCCGCAGCGCAGTGGATGACGGAGAGCGTGGGCCGCAGCGCAGTGGATGACGGAGAGCGTGGATGACGGATAGCGTGGGCCGCAGCGCAGTGGATGACGGAGAGCGTGGGCCGTAGCGCAGTGGATGACGGAGAGTGTGGTTGATGGAGAGCGTGGATGACGGAGAGCGTGGGCCGCAGCGCAGTGGATGACGGAGAGCGTGGATGACGGAGAGCGTGGATGACGGAGAGCGTGAGCCGCTGCACAGTGGATGACGGAGAGCGTGGGCCGCAGCGCAGTGGATGACGGAGAGCGTGGATGACGGAGAGCGTGGGCTGCAGCGCAGTAAAGGGCCGGGGATTTGAGCTGTGCGGTTAGGCAGCCTTGGGGCTTCTCAAGGTGACTGGATTACAGGACAATGAGAGGATTACCGGATTACCCAGGCTGCCTCGGGCCAGGGACTCGGGTGATCGTCCCAAGAGCATGGAGACACAGACGGGTCCTGAGTAACGCCAAAAAAAAAAGAGCACTGTCCAGGGATTCGGAGAGTCGTTTTCAGGGCCTCGCAGCCTGCGCAGGGAATATGAATTTGAAAATGTAAAGTGTCTCGTTTTTTTATAAAAGCGCGCGTGTCGCCTGCGTTCGTTTATAGACGAAACGTTTTCAATTCCTTTGCAACGGCGAGATTGCATTTGGGATCGCTGTAACCCCTTCAGGGTTTTTACCTCCCAACCCAAATATTTGAATCTATATAATTTTATAAGACTTGACAATTCATTAGTATTCTTTTTACTGCTGCGAGAGTGAGCAGGCGATTTGTATAAAAATCTCTGATGTATAAAATAACAGCTTCCCCGTTCTTTGAGTCACGTTGCAACAGCCTGCGGTTGGTTTTGTTTTGTGTGTCGTTGTGTGTTTTTTTTCTGTTCTGCTTGCCCTTGCAATCCGACCCAGCTGGCTTGCCGGTACTAATCCTGTGTAGTTGTCGCAGTCCTGGCTCAGTGTAACTCTAGCCGGTCGGTGTCTGGTTGATGCTGCGGTGTGAGGCAGGGAGGGAGCTCTGATACTCCGGTTTCGTTTCAGCCCCCACTGTCTCCGTGCAGCTGCCTGACGAGGCTGCTTCGCTAACAAGCACTGCTACATAAAATATGAATGGGGAGGAAAACCAATACTCTCTCTCTCTCTCTCTCTCTCTCTCTCTCTCTCTCTCTCTCTCTCTCCCTCCCTCTTCGACCCTGCCTGTAATCCACGCACCGAGTAAAACGCTCACAGATACCTTCAGGTGCGACTGGGGCAGTGCTGGTCCTGCTGCAGCAGCTGAGGCTCTAAGTAGGGTAGCAGGTCATTAGTCACTCAGTGGATGAGCGCATGTGTTTGATTTGTGGCTGGGTTGAGAAGCACAGGTCACGCCAGCTCAATATTTACGCAGTGCAGGCAGGATGTGTCTCGGTGGTGGCATTGTAAAGCACAGAGAGGTGTGGTAAAGCATAGGGAAGCATTGTAAAGCACAGAGAGGTCTGGTAAAGCATAGGGAAGCATTGTAAAGCACAGAGAGGTCTGGTAAAGCATAGGGAAGCATTGTAAAGCACAGAGAGGTATGGTAAAGCATAGGGAAGCATTGTAAAGCACAGAGAGGTGTGGTAAAGCATAGGGAAGCATTGTAAAGCACAGAGAGAGGTCTGGTAAAGCATAGGGAGGCATTGTAAAGCACAGAGAGGTCTGGTAAAGCATAGGGGAAGCATTGTAAAGCACAGAGAGGTCTGATAAAGCATAGGGAAGCATTGTAAAGCACAGAGAGGTATGGTAAAGCATAGGGAAGCATTGTAAAGCACAGAGAGGTCTGGTAAAGCATAGGGAAGCATTGTAAAGCACAGAGAGGTCTGGTAAAGCATAGGGAAGCATTGTAAAGCACAGAGAGAGGTCTGGTAAAGCATAGGGAGGCATTGTAAAGCACAGAGAGGTCTGATAAAGCATAGGGAAGCATTGTAAAGCACAGAGAGGTCTGGTAAAGCATAGGGAAGCATTGTAAAGCACAGAGAGGTCTGGTAAAGCATAGGGAAGCATTGTAAAGCACAGAGAGGTCTGGTAAAGCATAGGGAAGCATTGTAAAGCACAGAGAGGTATGGTAAAGCATAGGGAAGCATTGTTAGCTTACCATGGTTTGTTTTTTAATATGCTTTACCAGACCTCTCTGTGCTTTATTATTAAACTTAAGTATTGGAAACCTCTATTCGGGTATAAAACACTTCCATGCTTGAAAAAAGATCAGCTTGCTGTGTTAAGAATATGCGTGTGTGCGTGTGTGTGGGTGGGTGGTGCTTCCTAAACCCCGACATCATTTTAATTTCCTCTTTCAAACAAAGAGACAGGAAGTGGAGTCAGGTGGGTTTGTTAGCATGTGCTTGGGTGTGTGCGACCTGCATTCCAAAATAAAACCCGAAAAACGAGAACAGAGAGAAAAATAAAACCACAGCACAGTGTCGCAATACCTACCAGGGCTGTGTGGAAACCTGCGTCGTGTTGCGATCTCACAGGAACACAGCGTGCTGTGCGATTCCAGGACAGGAAGGCACAGGGTAGCATGGGATCGGAGACCACCCGAGGGGGGGGGGGGCTACATAAACCCACGAAGCTGGCCATTAAAGTTTCACACACACTCCCCCACCACTCTCTCCCTCCCTCCCCCTCTGTCTCTCTCCCTCCCTCCCCCTCTGTCTCTTTCTTTCTCTCTGTCTCTCTATCTCTTTCTCTCTCCCTCCCCCTCTGTCTTTTTCTCTCTTGCTCTCTCCCCCTCTCTCTTTCTCTATCTGTCTCTCTATCTCTGTCTGTCTCTCTCCCCCTCTATCTATCTATCTATCTATCTCTCTCTCTGTCTGTCTCTAACTCCTCTCTCTCTCTCTCTATCTCTGTCTGTCTCTCTCCCACCTCCTTCTCTATCTCTGTCTCTCTCTCCCCCTCTATCTCTCCCCTCTCTTTCTCTCTTGCTCTCTCCCCCTCTGTCTATTTCTCTATCTCTGTCTGTCTCTCCCCCCTCTCTCTGTCTTTCTGTCTTGCTCTCTTCCCCCCCCTCTCTCTCTATCTCCAGTGAGCCAGTGTTTGTTTGTTTTGTTTTCTTGGTTGTGAAGTGAGTGAGAGGAGACGGCCGCTCTGTCCGTTGGGGTTGGAGTCCCTCTCAGTTTGGCGAGCGCTGGCCGGGGTCACGCCCTGCTGCTGTGGTGTTAACGAGCGAGCCCATCACCTGGATGAGCCCGGGGGGGGGGGAGAAAGCTGGCATCCCACTCCACAACGAAGCGGTCAGTGGCTGACTGGTCATGAGTGGGCTTTAAACATTGTGAAGAGCCACCAGTATGCAACGACTGAAACAGAAAATTATTCCAAACAAGAAGAAGAAGATGAGATAAACTGTGAAGATTGAGCCGTCCTCTCACAGCGCCATCTAGTGCACAGCTAGTGTTCTGCCAGCAACACAGAACCTGACCCCAAGAGGCAGCTCGAGGGACGAGGGGTCTTCTGGTTTTCATTCCAACCTAAACTCTCAATTAACTTTGTTCAGCTAATTATTTGTTCAGTTGGACGTGCGTAATATATATTTCTATAAGGGTCTTTTACAGTTGATGATTTAAAAAAATAAATAAATAAAAAGCGCTTTATTTAAAACCTACTGAGGCCCTGGAGACAAAGTGTTAAATTTGTCCCGATAAATGAATCCAAATAATTAGACCGATTTTGAAGCAATTGAGAGCTCGTGGTTGGAATGAAAGCCAGAAGCCGCCGGGGGGCCCCCCCTCCAGGAGCTTGACCCTCCCCTGCCCTGACTGACCCAGCCCGACCTGCTGCCTCCGCCCCTCGGACCCCTGCGTGTGAGGAGACCGGGTGAGACGCTCTGGGCGTTCAGCTAACGGGTGAACGAGTCTGTGAATTAATTCCCAGGCTGTGTCGCAGGATCCGTGACAGAGGCGGCTGTGTCGCTGACGAGGTCAAGTCCAGATTCAATCTGCAGCGGGAAAGACCAGAGCCGTCCACCCCGTCTCTCTAGAGCATCAACATGAACCCGCTAGCGCCACCTAGCCCCCCAGATTGGAACCTACTGTGTTTTACTGGGACAGTGTAATGGTGCAGGGCTGGTAACTGGTGTACTGTTGCTGTGCTCAGCGGCGTGACTTTGCGGAGGGTGGCTCAAGGTGACGCGCTGCGGCGGCTGCATTGAACACAGCTGCAGTGCGGAGAGAGAGAGAGAGAGAGAGAGAGTGAGCTGAGCTGAGCCTCCAGCAGCGCAGTGTAGGACTGCAGAGCTAGCACTGTGTACAGGAGAAGCCAGTGTGTCTGAACGTATCATCTGTAAAGAATTTTCTTTCTTTCCACCTCTTACCCCACATCATCTCTCCTCCCTTTCCATGTGTATCTCTCTCTCTCTTTCCCTCTCCTCCATTTTCACCCTCCTGTCTTTCCTCCTTCCCTCTCCTCCCCCACCTCTCTCTCTCTCTCTCTCTCTCTCTGCAGTGCTGGCAGTTTGCCATTGAGCAGTGGGTGTGAAATTGCTGCAGGAGAGAGAGAGAGGAGGGACGCGCGCGCACACACACACACGCGCACACACCTGCTTTCCTCTCCTCTCCTCGTACCGGGATTATTCGTGCCACATTCAGTTGACATGCACACCGTCCACCCACACACCGACCAAACAAAACAAGACCGTGCTTCAGAGCAGCAGAGATCCGTGCCAAATAGGAGTGTGTAATCTCCTAAGCAATGAGTCCTGACTTTCCCTGCTGTTGGAACAGCGCTGTGGCGTCGCAGGGAAAGGAGGGAGCGGCGCAGGCTTGCCTCTGTGTGCCCCCCGACCCGTCCTGAGATGAATCGTGCTTTTAAAATGTTATTGTCTCGTTCCTCAGGTTTGCTGTTTTAAATCCTCGCAATAGCGCCCCCCACCCCCCCTCGTGGGTTCAGCAGGGAACTGTGCCGCAGTTAAACCCTTGATGTCAGATACGTCCCTCGTTATTATTGTCTGTCGCTATAAAAGAGTTCATTTCAGAACTAATATTGCACTTCTTTGTGAATTCGGCAGAATTAGTGAGAGCAAAACAGCACAGTTTATTTTAATAAGAGTCAAGCAGACCAGCGTTTGGGCTCTAGTGCCTTCATCAGTGTGATTGAAACTGGAAGAGACCGAGTCAAGCAGACCAGCGTTTGGGCTCCAGTGCCTTCATCAGTGTGATTGAAACTGGAAGAGACCGAGTCAAGCAGACCAGCGTTTGGGCTCTAGTGCCTTCATCAGTGTGATTGAAACTGGAAGAGACCGAGTCAAGCAGACCAGCGTTTGGGCTCTAGTGCCTTCATCAGTGTGATTGAAACTAAACTGAGTCAAGCAGACCAGGATTTGGGCTCTGGTGCCTTCGTCCTTGTGTAATGTAATAACTGTAGCACTGCTAGTTAGGAACCTTGTGTAACAGACTATCTTTGTTTCCCTCCCGGCAGTACGGACGGTCGGACAGCTACCGCGTGGCCACCACGCAGGAGGACAAAGATGGCAAGGGCTCCCCCAAGAAGGGCAAGGGCAAGGACCTGGATGATCTGAAGAAGGAAGTGCCCCTGGTGAGTCACCCCTGAGCTTCACAAACTACAGCTCCGAGCCTGCACCGGGGCTAGCACTACAGCTCCCAGCGTGCACCGGGGCTAGCACTACAGCTCCCAGCGTGCACCGGGGCTAGCACTACAGCTCCCAGCGTGCACCGGAGCTAGCACTACAGTGTGTTTTATTTCTTTTATTTTGAATATTTCAAATGCAGTCCAGTCCATCTGTTGTGTCGGTGAACCGAATTGATTTCTCTCTCTCTCTCCTCTGTTGTTCAGACGGAGCATAAGATGTCTGTGGAGGAATGCTGCCGCAAGTTCAACACAGACGTGGTGCAGGTGAGCGGAGGGGAGGGGAGGGGCTCTGCTTGAGGGGAGGGGCTCTGGTCGCTCCAGGGTCTGATTCTGTTTCAGTGTGTGTCTGTGTGTTGCAGTGTTTGTTTGTGTGTGTTGCAGTGTCTGTGTTGCAGTGTGTGTTTGTGTCTCGTAGTTAACCCCTCGCTCCCCCCTCTCTCTCTCTGTCTCTCTCAGGGTCTGACTCTGGCGAAGGCTGCAGAGTTCTTGGTGCGGGACGGCCCCAACGCGCTCACCCCCCCTCCCACCACCCCGGAGTGGGTGAAGTTCTGCAGGCAGCTGTTCGGAGGATTCTCCATCCTGCTGTGGACCGGAGCCTTGCTCTGCTTCCTCGCGTACGGAATCCAGGCCGGCATGGAGGACGACCCCGCGGGAGACAATGTGAGTGCGCGAGAACCGCTGTCCCCCCAGGAACGAGGAACCTGTGTGCTGAAAATCAGAGGGACCCTTATGTAAACGATTCCCAAGAGTAACAGCACCGCACAGTGTAGTGAAGCATTGTAAAGCACAGAGAGGTGTGGTAAAGCATAGGGAAGCATTGTAAAGCACAGAGAGGTCTGGTAAAGCATAGGGAAGCATTGTAAAGCACAGAGAGGTGTGGTAAAGCATAGGGAAGCATTGTAAAGCACAGAGAGGTCTGGTAAAGCATAGAGAAGCATTGTAAAGCACAGAGAGGTGTGGTAAAGCATAGGGAAGCATTGTAAAGCACAGAGAGGTCTGGTAAAGCATAGGGAAGCATTGTAAAGCACAGAGAGGTGTGGTAAAGCATAGGGAAGCATTGTAAAGCACAGAGAGGTCTGGTAAAGCATAGGGAAGCATTGTAAAGCACAGAGAGGTGTGGTAAAGCATAGGGAAGCATTGTAAAGCACAGAGAGGTGTGGTAAAGCATAGGGAAGCATTGTAAAGCACAGAGAGGTGTGGTAAAGCATAGGGAAGCATTGTAAAGCACAGAGAGGTCTGGTAAAGCATAGGGAAGCATTGTAAAGCACAGAGAGGTCTGGTAAAGCATAGGGAAGCATTGTAAAGCACAGAGAGGTATGGTAAAGCATAGGGAAGCATTGTAAAGCACAGAGTTATGGTAAAGCATAGGGAAGCATTGTAAAGCACAGAGAGGTCTGGTAAAGCATAGGGAAGCATTGTAAAGCACAGAGAGGTATGGTAAAGCATAGGGAAGCATTGTAAAGCACAGAGAGGTCTGGTAAAGCATAGGGAAGCATTGTAAAGCACAGAGAGGTATAGTTTTACACGTGCAGTTCTGAAAAATCAAATAACAATGATAGTCGTGAATATTGCAGACAGTACCCACGCAGGAGTGTGTGTGACCTGTGACCCTCACGCTTTGCCCTTTGCCCCCTGCCAGCTGTACCTGGGTATCGTGCTGTCAGCTGTGGTCATCATCACCGGCTGCTTCTCCTACTACCAGGAGGCCAAGAGCTCCAAGATCATGGAGTCCTTCAAGAACATGGTGCCCCAGGTGAGAACCACAGGACACAGCCCTGTGCCAACTGTGAGACCCAGCGTCTGCACCAGTGACCCGGCCACAGGTTCAAACAGTCTTGACAGCAAAGAGGTTAATGTCAACGGGACACCAGCGGTAATGGAGTTTTATTAAAATCATAGAACACAGCTAGGGGGGCCAAACGTTTTGCATCACCCTCTATAGAATTAGGAGGCTGTGTGGTCCAGTGGTTAAAGAAAAGGGCTTGTAACCAGGAGGTCCCCGGTTCAAATCCCACCTCAGCCACTGACTCATTGTGTGACTCTGAGCAAGTCACTTAACCTCCTTGTGCTCCGTCTTTCGGGTGAGACGTAATTGTAAGTGACTCTGCAGCTGATGCATAGTTCACACACCCTAGTCTCTGTAAGGTCGCCTTGGATAAAGGCATCTGCTAAATAAACAAATAATAATAATAGAATTAACTCATTAAAGTCGAATGAAAGCTGCTGGAATATCGTCATCGATCAATCTAAATTACGTTCGTATAGTATTTCTGCCTCAATCCTAAAATTCTAGGTGATGCTAAACGTTTGGCCACAGCTGTACCTGTAAAGGGATTTTACTGAGAGAATCCTAGAACGCAGCTGTGAAGACGCTGTGTCGCACAAGGTGCTGTGTTGATTTTACTGAGAGAATCCTAGAACGCAGCTGTGGAGACGCTGTGTCGCACAAGGTGCTGTGTTGATTTTACTGAGGGAATCCTAGAACGCAGCTGTGAAGACGCTGTGTCGCACAAGGTGCTGTGTTGATTTTACTGAGGGAATCCTAGAACGCAGCTGTGAAGACGCTGTGTCGCACAAGGTGCTGTGTTGATTTTACTGAGGGAATCCTAGAACGCAGCTGTGAAGACGCTGTGTCGCACAAGGTGCTGTGTTGATTTTACTGAGGGAATCCTAGAACGCAGCTGTGAAGACGCTGTGTCGCACAAGGTGCTGTGTTGATTTTACTGAGGGAATCCTAGAACGCAGCTGTGAAGACGCTGTGTCGCACAAGGTGCTGTGTGTCACTGCCATGGCCAGAGGGTTGAACTCATTGGGAGCGCTTCTTGAATCTCTGCAGCAAGCCCTGGTGATCCGCGAGGGAGAGAAGCTGCAGATCAACGCTGAGGAGGTGGTGGCTGGAGACCTGGTGGAGGTGAAGGGGGGGGACAGGATCCCTGCCGACCTCAGGATCGTCTCTGCACACGGCTGCAAGGTACCGGGGCGCACACACGCAGAGACACACGCATGCACACACACACACACAGAGACACACACACAGAGACACACGCACAAAGACACACACTGACGCACGCATGCACAGACACACACACGCACAGAGACACACACACTGACACACACACAGAGGCAGGCAGGCAGACCTACACACACACACACACACAGACTAGATAGACAGGTCACACATCTACAAAACGTTTGTCTAATTGCCCCCCCCCCTTCTGTCCCTCCTCACTCTCTCCTGATAGGTGGATAACTCCTCCCTGACTGGCGAATCAGAGCCCCAGACCCGATCACCTGACTGTACCCATGACAACCCCCTGGAAACGAGGAACATCGCCTTCTTCTCCACCAACTGTGTGGAAGGTGAGCCGCAGGGAGATGCAGCTTCTGTATAGCGCGGGGGGGGGATACTGATACAGTGAAACCCTGCTTAACGGCCCCCTCACCCTTCGAAAAGTGTAACAGTGAATCTGCACAGGAATCTCTGTGCTTTACAATGCTTCCCTATGCTTTACCATACCTCTCTGTGCTTTACAATGCTTCCCTATGCTTTACCAGACCTCTCTGTGCTTTACAATGCTTCCCTATGCTTTGCCACACCTCTCTGTGCTTTACAATGCTTCCCCCTGCTTTACCAGACCTCTCTGTGCTTTACAATGCTTCCCTATGCTTTACCAGACCTCTCTGTGCTTTACAATGCTTCCCTATGCTTTACCAGACCTCTCTGTGCTTTACAATGCTTCCCTATGCTTTACCACACCTCTCTGTGCTTTACAATGCTCCCCTATGCTTTACCATACCTCTCTGTGCTTTACAATGCTTCCCTATGCTTTACCAGACCTCTCTGTGCTTTACAATGCTTCCCTATGCTTTACCATACCTCTATGTGCTTTACAATGCTTCCCTGTGCTTTACCAGACCTCTCTGTGCTTTACAATGCTTCCCTATGCTTTACCACACCTCTCTGTGCTTTACAATGCTTCCCTATGCTTTGCCACACCTCTCTGTGCTTTACAATGCTTCTATGCTTTACCAGACCTCTCTGTGCTTTACAATGCTTCCCTATGCTTTATCACTGCCCATTTCGATAGCTGACTCTTCACTCTCTCTCTCTCTCTATCTATCTCTCCCCCTCTCTTTCTCTCAGGCACGGCCCGTGGTATCGTGGTTTGCACAGGAGACCGCACAGTGATGGGCCGCATCGCCACTCTCACCTCGGGGCTGGATTCGGGCAAGACCCCCATCGCCAAGGAGATCGAGCACTTCATCCACATCATCACGGGCGTGGCCGTGTTCCTGGGCATCTCCTTCTTCATCCTGTCCATCGTGCTGGGCTACAGCTGGCTGGAGGCCGTCATCTTCCTCATCGGCATCATCGTGGCCAGCGTGCCAGAGGGGCTGCTGGCTACTGTCACTGTGGCGGCTGAGTCTTTTGTACCCCTCCCTCTCCCTCTCTCTCTCTCCCCACCATCAATGTGAGTGACTGAGTCTCTCTGTACCCCTCCCTCTTCCTGTCTCCTAACCTCTCCCTCTCCCCCACCATCAGTGTGAGTGACTGAGTCTCTCTGTACCCTTCCCTCTCCCTCTCTCTCCTTTTCTCTCCCTCTCTCTCCTTCCCTCTCCCCAGCATCAGTGTGAGCGACTGAGTCTCTGTACCCCTCCCTCCCCAGTCGCGTCGATCGGAGGTCTTTTTGATCGTTTCCTCTCTCCCCTCTGCAGGTGTGTCTGACCCTCACTGCTAAGCGCATGGCTCGCAAGAACTGCCTGGTGAAGAACCTGGAGGCCGTGGAGGCGCTGGGGTCCACGTCCACGATCTGCTCCGACAAGACCGGCACCCTCACCCAGAACAGGATGACCGTGGCTCACATGTGGTTCGACAACCAGATCCACGAGGCAGACACCACGGAGGACCAGTCCGGTAAACTGGGAGACTGGGAGAGGGGAGTGGCTAGGCGGTCGCACAGGGTGGTTTTGCATCCCTTGCATTTGCAGTCCAAGACCTCTCTGAGAGAATTGTAAAGCTTACAGCTCTCTGAGAGAATTGTAAAGCTTACAGCTCTCTGAGAGAATTGTAAAGCTTACAGCTCTCTGAGGGAATTGTAAAGCTTACAGCTCTCTGAGAGAATTGTAAAGCTTACAGCTCTCTGAGGGAATTGTAAAGCTTACAGCTCTCTGAGGGAATTGTAAAGCTTACAGCTCTCTGAGGGAATTGTAAAGGTTACAGCTCTCTGAGGGAATTGTAAAGCTTACAGCTCTCTGAGGGAATTGTAAAGCTTACAGCTCTCTGAGGGAATTGTAAAGCTTACAGCTCTCTGAGAGAATTGTAAAGCTTACAGCTCTCTGAGAGAATTGTAAAGCTTACAGCTCTCTGAGGGAATTGTAAAGCTTACAGCTCTCCTGTGCAAGACATTGCTGTGAAGGATATTGTACACCTCCTTGAAGAATTATCATAAAGGGTAGTTTTTGGATGATCTGTTCTGAGAAACACTAAAAGAAACAAAAATTTAACGACAAACGTTTTGACAAGAAGTCTTTCAGTGTCCAACGTCGGAAGACATGGAGTTTCCTAGTCGAAACGTCAGTCGTTTGAATTTCAGTTTCTTTTAGCGTTCTAAATCAAGCACTGTTGAGTGATTAACAGTCCCCCAGGCCTCGTTTGATAAGAGCTCGCGACCTGGGTGGCCCTGTCTCGCGTGGCGGCCCTGTGCAACCGCCGTGTTCAAGGGGGTCAGGACGGGCTGCCCATCCTGAAGAGGGACGTGGCGGGGGACGCCTCTGAGTCGGCCCTGCTCAAGTGCATCGAGCTGTCCTGCGGATCCGTCAAACTCATGAGGGAGAAGAACAAGAAGGTGGCTGAGATCCCCTTCAACTCTACCAACAAGTACCAGGTGAGAGAGAGACACAGCGAGACTCACTCACACACACACACACACACTGAGACACACGCTGAAGAACAAGAAGGTGGCTGAGATCCCCTTCAACTCCACCAACAAGTACCAGGTGAGAGAGAGACACAGCGAGACTCACTCACACACACACACTGAGACACACGCTGAAGAACAAGAGGGTGGCTGAGATCCCCTTCAACTCTACCAACAAGTACCAGGTGAGAGAGAGACACAGCGAGACTCACTCACACACACACTGAGACACACGCTGAAGAACAAGAGGGTGGCTGAGATCCCCTTCAACTCTACCAACAAGTACCAGGTGAGAGAGAGACACAGCGAGACTCACTCACACACACACACACTGAGACACACGCTGAAGAACAAGAGGGTGGTTGAGATCCCCTTCACTCAACCAGCAGCTCCCTGGGTTTTTCGCAGTGTGTATGACGTCTGTTTCTCTCCTTTCCTCCCTTCTCTCCTCCCTCCCCAGCTCTCGATCCACGAGACGGAGGATGTGAATGATAACCGCTACCTGCTGGTGATGAAGGGAGCTCCGGAGCGCATCCTGGACCGCTGCTCCACCATCCTGTTGCAGGGCAAGGAGCAGCCCATGGATGAGGAGATGAAAGAGGCTTTCCAGAACGCTTACCTGGAGCTGGGGGGGCTGGGGGAGAGGGTGCTGGGTGAGCGAGGGGGCTGAGAGGGAGGAGGGGAGGGTATTGTGTCTATTCAGTGGTGACGGGGTCTTGTTTTGTATTGAATCGGGTTGAATTGAATCCCCTCCCCTCTCCTCCCCTCCCTGCAGGTTTCTGTCACCTGCTGATGGCTGAGGACCAGTACCCCAAGGGCTTCGCCTTCGACTGCGACGACGTCAACTTCCAGACCGATAACATGTGCTTCGTGGGGCTCATGTCCATGATCGACCCCCCCAGGGCCGCCGTGCCCGACGCCGTGGGCAAGTGCCGCTCCGCCGGCATCAAAGTCATCATGGTGACCGGAGACCACCCCATCACAGCCAAGGCCATCGCCAAGGGGGTGGGCATCATCTCCGAGGGCAACGAGACTGTGGAGGACATCGCTGCCAGGCTCAATATACCTGTGAGCCAGGTCAACCCCAGGTGAGGCACAGAGACTCACACACACACACACCTGTGTAGAGACTCACACACACATCTGTACAGAGACTTTCACTCACACACACACACCTGTGTAGAGACTCACTCACACACACACACACCTGTGTAGAGACACACACACACTCACTCACACACACCTGTGTAGACTCACACACACACTCACTCACACCTGTGTAGAGACTTACACACACACACACCCCTGTGTAGACTCACACACACACACGCCCCTGTGTAGAGACTCACACACGCCTGTGTAGACTCACACACACACACACACACACCTGTGTAGAGACTCTCTCGCACACACACACACCTGTGTAGACTTACACACACACACAGTCACTCACTCACACACACACACACACACACTTGTGTAGAGACTCGCACACTCACACACACACACTTGTGTAGACTCACACACACACACCTGTGTAGGCTCACACACACACACACACAGTCACTTTCTCACACACACACACTTGTGTAGACTCACACACACACCTGTGTAGGCTCACACACACACACACACAGTCACTCTCTCACACACACACACTTGTGTAGACTCACACACACACCTGTGTAGGCTCACACACACACACACACACCTGTGTAGGCTCACACGCACACACACAGTCACTCTCACACACACACACACTTGTGTAGGCTCACACACACCTGTATAGAGACACCGTGCCTGTGGTGACCCTGCCCCTCCCCTCTCAGAGATGCCAAGGCCTGTGTGATGCACGGCACAGACCTGAAGGAGCTGTCTCAGGAGCAGATCGACGACGTGCTGAGGAACCACACGGAGATCGTGTTCGCCAGGACCTCCCCCCAGCAGAAACTCATCATCGTGGAGGGCTGCCAGCGACAGGTGAGGCTCTCGCACGCTTGCTCGCTCTCCCTGACTCTCACTCTCCCTGCTCGCTGTCCCTGACTCTCTCTCCCTGCTCGCTCTCCCTGACTGTGTCTCTCTCTCTCAGGGTGCTATCGTTGCTGTGACGGGTGACGGAGTGAACGACTCTCCGCCCTGAAGAAAGCCGACATCGGCGTTGCCATGGGGATCGCGGGTTCGATGTGTCCAAGCAGGCCGCCGACATGATCCTATTGGACGACAACCGCCTCCATCGTCACAGGAGTGGAGGAAGGTGAGACGCCCGAACTGCCCCTCCGAAAATTCCCTCTCCCTCTCTCTTTATTTCCATGACAAGTCATACAAGCACTGCCAAAGTTAATGTACAGAAGTATTTAACATCTCTCTCTCTCTCTCTCTCTCTCTCTCTCTCTCTCTCTCTCTCTCTCTCTCTCTCTCTCCCACAGGTCGTCTGATCTTTGACAATCTGAAGAAGTCCATTGCGTACACCCTGACCAGCAACATCCCTGAGATCACCCCCTTCCTGCTCTTCATCATGGCCAACATCCCGCTGCCCCTGGGCACCATCACCATCCTGTGCATCGACCTGGGCACCGACATGGTGAGAGCAGGGCTGCAGCAAGAGCACAGTGTGACCCTAACCCTAACCCTAACCCTAACCCTGACCCTGACCCTAACCCTAACCTGGGCACCGACATGGTGAGAGCGGGGCTGCAGCAACAGCACAGTACAGCACAGTGCAGTACAGCTACAGCCCCAGATACCTGCAGTGCAGCTACGATCAGGGCTGAATTGAGATACACTCTGTGTTTCAGGTCCCTGCGATCTCATTGGCTTACGAAGCAGCCGAGAGCGACATCATGAAGAGACAGCCCAGGAACCCCCGAACTGACAAGCTGGTGAACGAGAGGCTGATCAGCATTTCTTACGGACAGATAGGTAGAGAGCTGCAGTACAGCTGCAAGACACTCGCTCTGTGTGTGTGTGTGTCTCTGACACTGCCTCCTCTGTGTGTGTGTGTGTGTGTGTGTGTGTGTGTGTGTCTCTGACACTGCCTCCTCTGTGTGTGTGTGTGTGTGTGTGTGTGTGTGTGTGACACTGCCTGCCTCGCTCTGTCTGTGTCTCTCACACTGCCTGTCTCTCTCTGTGTGTCTCTCACACTGCCTGTCTCTCTCTGTGTGTCTCTCACACTGCCTGTCTCTCTCTGTGTGTCTCTCACACTGCCTGTCTCTCTCTGTGTGTCTCTCACACTGTCTCCTCTCTCTGTGTATGTGTGTGTCTCTCTCTGTCTCTCACACTGCCTGTCTCTCTCTGTGTGTCTCTCACACTGTCTCTGTGTGTGTCTCACACTGCCTGCCTGTCTCTGTGTGTGTGTGTTTCACACTGTCTCTGTGGGTGTCTCACACTGCCTCCTGTGTGTGTGTGTGTCTCTCTCTCTCTCTCTCTCTGTGTCTCTCACACTGTCTCCTGTCTCTGTGGGTGTCTCACACTGCCTCCTCTGTGTGTGTGTGTGTGTGTCTCTCTCTCTCTCTCTCTGTGTGTGTGTCTCACACTGTCTCCTGTCTGTGTGTCTCTGCAGGAATGATCCAGGCTCTGGGCGGGTTCTTCAGCTACTTTGTGATCCTGGCTGAGAACGGCTTCCTGCCGTCCAGGCTGCTGGGCATCCGACTGAACTGGGACGACCGGGCCAACAACGACCTGGAGGACAGCTACGGGCAGCAGTGGGTAAGTGAGGCCAGGCCCTCCCCTCCCCTCCCCTCCCCGACCCCCCACGGGGGCCCAGGGCTGTGCTAACCCCCTCTCTCTCTCCTCAGACCTACGAGCAGAGGAAGATCGTGGAGTTCACGTGTCACACTGCGTTCTTCGTCAGCATCGTGGTGGTGCAGTGGGCCGACGTCATCGTCTGCAAAACCAGGAGGAACTCCGTCTTCCAGCAGGGCATGAGGTGAGTCTGTCTGTCTGTCTGTCTGTCTGGCTGTCTGTCTGTCTGGCTGGCTGGGTGGCTGTCTGTCTGTCTGTCTGTCTGTCTCCAACAGAGATTAAAGTCCGTCTCAATCCCTCTCCTCTCTCTCTCTCTCTCCAGGAATAAGATTCTGATTTTTGGCTTGTTTGAGGAGACTGCCCTGGCTGCCTTCCTCTCATACTGTCCCGGGATGGACGTCGCCCTCCGAATGTACCCCCTCAAGTGAGTACCCCCCCCCGCCCCAAAAAAACACAAAAAAAAACAATTTACAAAGTTTCAAATCCCTTTATTGGGAGTCCAACTAAAAATCATTCTAACCTTTCTCCTCCCCTTCCTCTCCCACTTCCTCCCCTCTCTCCTCCTCCAGGCCCAGTTGGTGGTTCTGTGCTTTCCCTTACAGCTTCCTGATCTTCGTTTACGATGAAGTCCGTAAACTCATTCTGCGCAGAAACCCTGGAGGTAAAATCTCACCAGCGTCTGTCTGTCTGTCTTACTTGTTCTATTGTCTGTCTGTCTGTCTGTCTTACTTGTTCTATTGTCTGTCTGTCTGTCTGTCTGTCTTACTTGTTCTATTGTCTGTATGTCTGTCTGTCTTACTTGTTCTATTGTCTGTCTGTCTGTCTGTCTGTCTGTCTTACTTGTTCTATTGTCTGTATGTCTGTCTGTCTGTCTGTATCTACGCTCCATCTCCTGGCTGTGTCCGTCTGTCTGACTCTTGGACAGACACAGGCAGGCAGTATATGACTTTGTTTGCCTCAGTGTTCTCTGTGTATGTAGAGTCTGTTTGTCTGACCTACATTGCTGTACGTCGATTGTGCCTCTACAGTTCCAGACAGACCGTTTCCAGACAGTTACATTATTTTTTTATTCATGGCTGTAATGGAAATACTGACGCAGTGTCTCTCTCTCTCTCCTCTCTCTCTGCAGGCTGGGTCGAAAGGGAAACCTATTATTAAACTATTATTACCTGCCCCCTCTTTCAATACACCAGAACCCCACCCATCATATCAGAACGCTCAACACAAACAAAAAGAAATTGACACGACGAGAAAACCGGGCCTCTCTCTCTCTCTCTCTCTCTCTCTCTGAGCCCAACTTTTATTATTTTTTTTAAACATGTTTTTTATTTTAAAGTCATGTTTCAGAAATGTAACACGAATTATTATTGCTGTGGTTTATTCTTGGCACTGCTGTTTATTAGGATTTGAATGTTGTTGTTTTTTTAATATTGTATGTATATTGTATGACAGTGGGCTGTTTTTTGGGATGGTATCGATATTGCCCACGCTGTTGCAATACGGCCTGTTTTAAATATTGACCGTCCCAGCCTACTTCAGTCATGACCATGTTGGTTGTAATATGGACCACGCGTTCTTCAATATATGGACTGGGCTGGGTCCATACTGGGGTCACACTGGCTTCAATAGCAGACCAACTTTCTTATCCTATAGAAGGAATATCCATTCGTAATTCCATAGTGCTAGCGCGGGGCTGAGATGAGACACACTGGGTTGTGAGTGGACCAGACTCCGTTATATACTGGTCTTTGTTACATTAACTTATATTATACTGGTTCTTGGTCCTGCGATAACCGTTTTGAATTACTTTTAATAAAACAGGAACAAAAGAAATAAAAAAATATATAATTCCAGACAAAAAACGTTAAGAAGCACGCCAGAGAACGCAGGATCGAGAGAGAGATAGACTGCGGTGTCAAGCACCAGCGACTTCCCCCTGAGCATCTACTTCCTGTTCTCTGTCTGTCCTGTCTGTCCTTTTAATTTGCTCCCCCCTTGTAGCTACTGTTCCCTCTAGTCTGTGTGAAAGACAAAGCTATCTTATGCACAGTCTTGTCAGTACAGGGAAACAGAACGGTACATTATATATATATATATATAATAGGGAGAAAAACAAAATGGGAGGGTGTTACACTGATCATCCTCCCCACTGCAACTACAGGCACGGAGGTGGAGAGTTTGTTTTTATGGCTTTCTGGGGTGGGGGGGGGTATTTTTCAGGCTGTTTTTTTTGGGGGGGGGGTCCATGTTGCTCTCGCCCTTGTTACTGACAGTACATTTCAACACGTGACGATTTCATTTTCTTCTTCAGTGTGTGTGTGTGTATAAAAATAAAAAAAATAGTAAAATTTAAATGTGTTCCAATGTTGTCGGTCCGTTTCCCCAAACCCTCCCATCCACCCCGAGCTGAGTCTGTTTGTGGGTCCTAGGTTACATTCTTTCTGTTCGAATGAAATAAGAAATACTTCTCTTTTCTTCAGAACTGCCGTTTTAAGACATAAAAAAAACAAACTGAATTATATATTTTGGGGGGGGGGGCGTTTGTGTGTGAACTACAAAAAAAATAAACCCAACAGAAATAAAACCAATTCAAAATAAATCAACGTGAAATAATAAAATAAAATACAAAGTCTAGACACTTTAATACAACCGACAAACGAGTCTGACTGATTATTGCTGCGCGGATTTTGTGTGTGTGTGTGTGCGTGCGTGTGTATTCCACTGTGTTAGTGTGTGTGTTCCAGTCTATCTCAGTGTGAGTGTGTGTTGTGTTCAGTGTTTGCGTCTGTCTGTTAGTGAATTTCAGTGTCTTTCACCTTCTGTGTGTGTGTGTCACTACCTCTCCAGCGCAATGCGTCAGTCCCGGGGTACTGAGGACTTATTGGGGAGTGTCGCGTTTCACAAATTAAACTGGACTCCTCTCCGCCTGTGCAATGCACCACTTCCCCTGGAGTCAGCACTGATGTGCAGGCAGCTGCTGCTATGCGTGTGTGTGTGAGACAGTGTGTCAGAGGGGCACACTGTGTGTCTCAGTGTGTGTGAGAGAGTGCTGCTCAGCTTTACCGCAGGGGAGGGGTCTGCACGGTCGTTTCCATGGCTACAGGAGGACAGGAAGCTGCTGTTGCCGTGACGCTGGGGGAGTCGGCGAGGAGGGCACAGTGTGAGAGTGACTGGAGTACCCTACCTAACAGAACAGCTGAAAGATCACACTGTGGCGTGACTGGAAAGGCACGAGAGAGGCTGGTCAGCACCGGCGTAGGATTCACCAGGACGAGCTGAAAGCAGCTGAAAAGCCAGGTCAAGACAGATTACAGATATCGAAAAGAAAGACACTAATTCAGTATCGGAGCAGCAGGATCCTAAGAACACATTAAAACAGCAGAAAGGAGCAAAAGACAAGCTGAGGTGAGAAGTGAAGCAGCTTCCAATCATTCAGCGAGATAAGAGGCTGCGCCTTCCAATCATTCAGCGAGATAAGAGGCTGCGCCTTCCAATCATTCAGTGAGATAAGAGGCTGCGCCTTCCAATCATTCAGCGAGATAAGAGGCTGCGCCTTCCAATCATTCAGTGAGATAAGAGGCTGCGCCTTCCAATCATTCAGCGAGATAAGAGGCTGCGCCTTCCAATCATTCAGCGAGATAAGAGGCTGCGCCTTCCAATCATTGTGAGAGAAGAGGCTGCAAAGTTATCAGCATGTTTATTGCATGTGTTGCACAGATTATATAAAGACATTGTAAAGCCCCACGCGGCTCCAGCGCGCTCGCCGTGGTTTTACACAACAAGATCCGCAACTTCAAATAAACTCAAGAGACCGAGTCAAGCAGACCAGCGTTTGGGCTCTAGTGCCTTCATCAGGGTTATTGAAATATATATATATATATATACACACACAAATACAATTAAAAATGTTTTTTGGATGTACACAAAAGGTTTAATCCAATTATTTGTTTTTCTTTATTCATCTGTTGTTTAATCCTTTAGTTTTTCACTTCACTTTTAAAAATGAGTGGCATGTAACAACATAGGAGTGAAAAACGGATGAATAAAGAAAAACAAATAATTAAGGACTACTGCAGCTCTTAAACATCTCATTACAAAAATGCAAAAAACGAAGTTTTGAAAGCTTTGAGCCATGCTTAAGATACAGTTTTTGAAAGTATATATTAATGCTGTTGCAATCAGGATTGCTTATAGTATGAAGTATATAGTTTAAAAAAAAAGGTTATTTCCACAGGGAACTACATATTACACAGCAATGAGTAAACTTAACAGAAATCAGTGACAACTGTGAAAATCACACAGCCTTAGTCATGAGATGAGGAGGGGAAAGAGGAGAGAGAGAGGGAAAGGGGAGAGGGACGAGATAGGGGACAGGAGAGAGAGAGAGAGGGGACAGGAGAGGAGAGGAGGAGAGAGAGAGGGGACAGGAGAGTGAGAGAGAGGGGACAGGAGAGGAGAGAGAGGAGAGGGGACAGGAGAGAGGAGAGAGGAGAGGAGAGGAGAGAGGAGAGAGGGACAGAGAGGAGAGGGGACAGGAGAGGGAGAGGAGGAGAGGGGACAGGAGGAGGAGAGAGGAGAGAGAGGGGACAGGAGAGGAGAGGAGAGAGAGGGGACAGGAGAGGAGAGAGAGGGACAGGAGAGGAGAGAGAGGGGACAGGAGAGGAGAGAGGAGAGGAGAGAGAGGGGACAGGAGAGAGAGAGAGAGGGACAGGAGAGGAGGAGGAGAGAGAGAGGGGACAGGAGAGGAGGAGAGGAGGAGAGAGAGAGGGGGAGAGGAGAGAGAGGGGGACAGGAGAGGAGAGAGAGGGACAGGAGAGGGGAGAGGAAGAGAGAGGGGGACAGGAGAGGAGAGAGGGGGAGAGGAGAGAGAGGGGGACAGGAGAGGGGGACAGGAGAGGAAGAGCGGTTTCTGGTGTTACAGCCAGGTAAGAGTCCTGTAGGGGAGAGGTCAGGGGTCGGGGGGGTCAGACAGGCTCCATGAGGAGGTCGTCTGCGTCGCCACCTTCGATCTCGCGGAAGCCAGCGTGCGAGCCAATCAACACGATCGTAGCACCTGGAACAGAGAGAGAGGGGGCGGGGCTTCAGAAGAGGAAGTCCGTGTCCGGTGAGTCTGTCTGTTTAATTCTATTAACCCATTCAGTGCCACTGACTTCATTTGAGGACAGGACACTCTGCAATTTTATTGGAGAAGTTATTTATTTATTTTTTTTTAAACTGGCGTCTCTCCTGTTATTTTCAGTTTCTCTTTGAACTACATCGTGATGGAAACGCTTGGTAACCACAACGTCTAAATGCAACGTGTATCAGATCAACAAATCAACACAGACTGGCTTTTTAAAAATTTTTTTTTAATTTTTTTACACAAGCTAGCTTAGTAAGAGAGTGAGAGTGAGAGAGTGAGAGAGAGAGTGAGTGTGAGAGAGTGAGAGTGAGAGTGAGAGAGTTACTCACCCAGCACCCAGAACACAGCAGAGCCGGCCCCCGCCAGCCAGAAGAAGGGGAAGGAGACTCCGCTGGCCAGACCGTACTGATGCGCTGGCGTCACCTCACGCCCTGGAGACACGAGACAGGGACACGCGTCAAACACACACACACGAGACAGGGACACGCGTCAAACACACACACACACACACACACACACACGAGACAGGGACACACATCAAACACACACACACGAGACAGGGACACGCGTCAAACACACACACGAGACAGGGACACGCGTCAAACACACACACGAGACAGGGACACGCGTCAAACACACACACACGAGACAGGGACACGCGTCAAACACACACACACACACACACACACGAGACAGGGACACGCGTCAAACACACACACACACACACACACACACACACACAGACACACACACACACACACACACACACACACACACACACACACACACACACACACACACACACACACACACACACACAGACACACACACACACACACACACACACGACACACACAGACACGCACACACACACACACGACAGGGACATGCACAAGCACACACACAGACAGCACAGAGACATGACACAGCATGGACAGCACACACAGACACACAGACAGAGCAGCACACATGTGCACTCACACGCACTGAGACAGAGATGCACGCCAAACACAGCACACGATGACAGCACTGCCCACTCACTGACACGGACAGTGTCAGCACACGCCCACTCCTGTCACTCACAGTGTCTGCACACTGCCCACTCCTGTCACTCACAGTGTCTGCACACTGCCCCTCCTGTCACTCACAGTGTCTGCACACACACACTGACATGCACCTCCTGTCACTCACAGTGTCTGCACACTGCCCCCTCCTGTCACTCACAGTGTCTGCACACTGCCCCTCCTGTCACTCACAGTGTCTGCACACTGCCCCCTCCTGTCACTCACAGTGTCTGCACACTGCCCCCTCCTGGTCACTCACAGTGTCTGCACACTGCCCCCTCCTGTCACTCACAGTGTCTGCACACTGCCCCTCCTGTCACTCACAGTGTCTGCACACTGCCCCTCCTGTCACTCACAGTGTCTGCACACTGCCCCTCCTGTCACTCACAGTGTCTGCACACTGCCCCCTCCTGTCACTCACAGTGTCTGCACACTGCCCCTCCTGTCACTCACAGTGTCTGCACACTGCCCCTCCTGTCACTCACAGTGTCTGCACACTGCCCCTCCTGTCACTCACAGTGTCTGCACACTGCCCCTCCTGTCACTCACAGTGTCTGCACACTGCCCCTCCTGTCACTCACAGTGTCTGCACACTGCCCCTCCTGTCACTCACAGTGTCTGCACCTGCCCCTCCTGTCACTCACAGTGTCTGCACTGCCCCTCCTGTCACTCACAGTGTCTGCACACTGCCCCTCCTGTCACTCACAGTGTCTGCACACTGCCCCCTCCTGTCACTCACAGTGTCTGCACACTGCCCCTCCTGTCACTCACAGTGTCTGCACACTGCCCCTCCTGTCACTCACAGTGTCTGCACACTGCCCCCTCCTGTCACTCACAGTGTCTGCACACTGCCCCTCCTGGTCACTCACAGTGTCTGCACACTGCCCCTCCTGTCACTCACAGTGTCTGCACACTGCCCCTCCTGGTCACTCACAGTGTCTGCACACTGCCCCTCCTGTCACTCACAGTGTCTGCACACTGCCCCTCCTGTCACTCACAGTGTCTGCACACTGCCCCTCCTGTCACTCACAGTGTCTGCACACTGCCCCTCCTGGTCACTCACAGTGTCTGCACACTGCCCCCTCCTGTCACTCACAGTGTCTGCACTGCCCCCTCCTGGTCACTCACAGTGTCTGCACATTGCCCCCTCCTGGTCACTCACATGCAGTACAGGATGAGCCCCAGGAGCACGAAGATATAATTGCTCTGGAAGTGCTCCACGTTTTTCACCAGCCTCTTGCACAGCTCCCCCAGGTTCTTGGGCTTGGAGAAACGCCGCTGGTCCACAAAGACAGCCCAGGGTCTTATAGTGGAGCGCCTGCGATCAAACCATTCCTTCGCAGCCCCTCCCGAAATCATCTTGGGGAGGTAGAGCCTGAGAGAGAGAGAGAGAGAGATGCCAGATCAATATCATCACCAATCAATACTAACACACCCTAACCACACAATACACTGAAGTCACTGTTAGACTCCCGCTGCACAGCAGTGTGATCCGTTCCTGGTTTCACTAGGAGTTTAATAATCAGACACACCTGAGCTTGTTAGCTAGACACACTGGGGGGCTGATCAAGCTGGCAGTAAAACCTGGACTGGGTGACGCTGCTGTGCAGCAGGAGTCTGATTCCCATCCCTGCAATGATCAATCTCAATCACTAAACACACACGCCAATCACACCACAGCTATCACTGATCAATATAATTCACTGAGAAAGAGCAAATCACATTATCAATCATCAATACCAATCACTGATCAATCACACACACACTAATCACACAATATCAATCAACAGCAATTAGTGATCGTTATAAATCACTGACTTCCACGTTTCGGCTTCCGTCTTCTTTAGCTAGCAAGAAATAGCCGGTTTGAAATGTATAGAAATCTATAACACACACGCACACACACACACACACACACACACACACACGCTGACATACACACACACACTGACACACACAAACACATTACAGAACGCAAGCTGGTTTTGAAGCTGCGCACTTCGCAGCCTCTTGGGAGGAGCACGCTACCATGAATCCCAGCTTGGGCTTATCTGAAACGAGCTCTTAATCAAACGCATGCACTGGACTCTGGTGCTGCTGAAGCTGCTGAAGGACTCTCAAGAAACCTCTGCAATGCTTTTGTGTTCACGTTGTACTTTATTATGATGATTATTATTATGATTTATTTCTTAGCAGACGCCCTTATCCAGGGCGACTTATAATTGTTACAAGATATCACATTATTTCTCATTATACATTATATATATATATGTGTGTGTGTGTGTGTTTAAACTTCACTACTTTAAAATCATTGTTAGTAGTGAAAAAACAGACTTAGACACAAACACAAGCACACACAAACACAGACACACGGAGGCAGATACAGACAGACACACACAGGCAGACACACACAGGCAGATACAGACAGACAGACACAGACACAGGCAGACACACACAGACACAGACAGACACACATAGGCAAACACAGACACACACGCACGCAGAGACACATAGACAGGCAGACACACAAGACACACAGACAGACACTGACAGGCACAGACACACACAGCACACACAGGCAGCACGACAGGCAGGACACAGACAGGCAGACACACAAAGACAGACAAAGACACACAGACACACACACAGACAGACAGACACTGACAGGCACAGACACACACAGGCAGACACACACACACACGCAAACAGGCAGAGACACACAGGCAGACAAACACACACGCACACAGGCAGACACACACAGGCAGACACACACGAAAACCAAGGAGCACATACTTCCCAGCAAGGCCTCCCCCAGCCTGATCCTCAGCTCCAGGGCTGAACAGATCCCCAGGCATTCCTGCCATAGCTACCCCACTCTCTGCACCTCCGTCCTGGGCTCGCTGCTTTATCTCTCTGTGTCTACCAGGAGAGGAGGGAGGGAGGTAATTGGGAGCCCTATTGTTATTAGAGAGAGAGAGAGAGAGAGAGAGAGAGAGACTAAGGGAGAAGAGGATATAATTAGACAAGCAAGGCTGGTTAGCAAACATTTAACTGGAAAAACCTGAGAAAAAAAATAAAAATCATTTTCCAGGCGAGGGTGTAGCGTGAGGACGCGCCTCGACTATCCTTGCCCAATGAGGTGCAGGGCATTTAAAACGTGTTTCTGATATGTAACGATAAAACCAGACAAATAATAATCGATATATTGTGTACAGAAGAGAACACTGCCTCTGTGTGTGTGTGCGTGTTTATTTTATTAGTACACTGTTAACCACTCCCTAAAACAAACGTTACTTTATCCAAATATAATGCGATATTTAATAATAACAATAATAATAATAATAATACAGTATTGTTTCCGTTCACTCACAGAAATATCAGGCGCTATTCTGGTTGTCGTGCGGTGTTTGTAGCTGCAAATCTCTCAGCTGGACTCGATTATCCACTTCCTGTTCACACCCGGATGTGATGTGGAACAGCTGGCTTGACCGTGTGTCGGAAGTGACGTGTCAGGGTTCTGTCCCGCTTTGCACCGCATGCGAGGTTTAGTGCGCAGCTTCGTGCGTGCTTCGTGCGTGCTTCGTGCGTGCTCCCAGTGACTGCAGCGGATAGCAAAATAATGACATGCCTTGAGCGACGGCGCACGCAGTTCACGCTCACTGAACACGTCCGATCACATGAATTCACTCGCGTTTGGAGTCAGTTCAGAAACCTGACCCGTCTCTAAGGCTCCCAGAATTACGGGGCCAGTTGGCCACCCAGATAATTTGGGAAGGGTATAGTTAGCACCCTGCGTCCTTCTGATGAGACTCACACAACCGAGCTCCTATTGGAAGCGACTCTGCAGCAGCAGCAGTTGTTGTTGAAGCAGAGTTCACCCCAGGCTCTTAAGTCGTTTTGGGTAAAAGCGTCTGCAAAATTACTACTACGACTACTACTACTATTACTACTACTAATAATAATAATTCTACCAGTCTCCGCCCGTTGTAGCTGCCCTATACTTGTGCCACCATTGCCCTGCCATTGTACAGTGTCTGTCTGTCTGTCTGTCTGTCTGTCTGTCTGTCTGTCTATTTCATTGTAGAGTGTCTGTCTGTCTGTCTGTCTGTATTTCATTGTAGAGTGTCTGTCTGTCTGTCTGTATTTCATTGTAGAGTGTCTGTCTGTCTGTATTTCATTGTAGAGTGTCTGTCTGTCTGTCTGTCTATTTCATTGTAGAGTGTCTGTCTGTCTGTCTGTATTTCATTGTAGAGTGTCTGTCTGTCTGTCTGTATTTCATTGTAGAGTGTCTGTCTGTCTGTCTGTCTGTATTTCATTGTACAGTGTCTGTCTGTCTGTCTGTCTGTATTTCATTGTAGAGTGTCTGTCTGTCTGTCTGTATTTCATTGTAGAGTGTCTGTCTGTCTGTCTGTATTTCATTGTAGAGTGTCTGTCTGTCTGTATTTCATTGTAGAGTGTCTGTCTGTCTGTCTGTATTTCATTGTAGAGTGTCTGTCTGTCTGTCTGTATTTCATTGTAGAGTGTCTGTCTGTCTGTCTGTCTATTTCATTGTAGAGTGTCTGTCTGTCTGTATTTCATTGTAGAGTGTCTGTCTGTCTGTATTTCATTGTAGAGTGTCTGTCTGTCTGTCTGTCTATTTCATTGTAGAGTGTCTGTCTGTCTGTATTTCATTGTAGAGTGTCTGTCTGTCTGTCTGTATTTCATTGTAGAGTGTCTGTCTGTCTGTATTTCATTGTAGAGTGTCTGTCTGTCTGTCTGTATTTCATTGTAGAGTGTCTGTCTGTCTGTCTGTATTTCATTGTAGAGTGTCTGTCTGTCTGTCTGTATTTCATTG
>CM060296.1:3968941-3986441 GCA_030684275.1 Acipenser oxyrinchus oxyrinchus | reverse complement strand
TTTTTTGCCCTTTCCTAACATGGCGGCGTCGCGGCTTCACTCGGATCACGTGACGATCGTGATTGGTGGAGCGTCGCCGGTGACGTTTCTTAAAGGGCAGAAAACGAGAAGCGGAGAGCTGGAAAGAAAGTACCAGAAATCAGTCTGCAAAAAAATATATAAACACACGGAGAGAGAAAGAGAGAGGGGATTAAAAAAAATGGGCGAATGGAGACTTTTTAGAAATGAGTAAAGAAGTAAATTCAATTCGAGCGAATTGTTGAAACACAGTTGCTGAAACAGGACTCCGCGAAACAACAGGGGGAAAACAACACGACAAAACAAAACGGCCCTTTTTAAAATTATTAACTCGAATGCAATTAATACAAGCTTCTTGTTTCGTGCGTATTTAGGATAATTTTCGAGTAAAACAGCGAAGTTTGTGAGGAAAATGTAGTGTTTTGTGTGTAAGGAGGTGGGATAAAACGGTCTAGCAGCGAAGAGGCATCGGTACTTCAACACCAGGCGATAGAAATGCACTAAAAAAAACTAATTCATAGCAATAAAATTAGGTGTATCTGCACATAGTTCCCAGTTTGATTTGTGTGTGTGTGTTTAATTTTAAAAAAAAAGGCTTGTGTCAAAAATAACTCAATCATTGTTATGCGAGTAAATTCTCGCCTGTTTTTGTTTTGTGTCTTTCTGAAAACGTTCGACTGCGAAATTATAATTTCTGTTTAATGCATTAAGACGGTCGAGGGAATTATAATTTAATGCATGCATTGTAATTGAGAGTAACTGGTTCTATTGATACGAACCGGACCGAAGCGGTGCTGAGACTGCACTTGACGAAGGGGGGCGGGGCCGTGACGCAAAACAGGGGGCGGGGCTTCGAATTGAAACCCCCCCCAAAAAAAGCTCGTGCTTTGCAGGTGAAATTCTAACAATAAAACAATTCAAACCTCGAAATATAACACTTGCATAAACATGTTGCGTGTTTATTCTGTTGCCATTTGAGGAGGAACGAGGAAAGGAAACGCATCACAACTTATATATGCATGCAGTACAGTTCAGTGGTTTACATAGATAACAGTATCACATAAAGAATTAAATATATATATATATATATATATATATATATATATATATATATATATATATATATATATATATATATATATATACAAGGATGTTTTATAACTACAAAGTTAAGCGTGCATGATTTTTTGTAGGGATTGTGAAGGCGTTTATTTTGGGTTTTTTTAGTGGATCGTGATCCGGGGTCTCCGGATTGAATTGCATAAGATAGCGAGACGCTGTTTTTTAAAATATTATGGCGGCGACACGGCGGCTGGCCCTGTCTCAGTGCTGGGAGGAGGCGGCGTGTCTGTCTTTCTACGGAATGCAGTCGCTGCATGAAATATTCGAGGTGGTCGGCTCCCACCTCACCGACACTGACCTCGAGGTCCTGTCCTTCCTGCTGGACGAGACGTACCCGGCCACGCATCCGCTCGACCCCGCCTGCTGGGCGGTGGATCTGGAAGGTCGGACCGGTGCCACTTGCCCGCGGCTTCAAGCTGCAATGCAGCGGTACCACGGCCGGCGTGGCAGCTCGACCGGGGAGCGGGGCTTCTGCGTGGCCGGCGTGCACAAGCCCAAAGACGGCGTGGAGTTGCTGCTGGAGCTGGAGAGGAGGGGCGTGTGCGATGAGTCCAACTTCAACCACCTTCTGCAGCTGCTGCGCATTCTGACCCGACACGACCTGATGCCGTTTGTGACCCAGAAAAAAAGGAGGACAGGTGCAGCATTATTATTATTATTATTATTATTATTATTATTATCCTCAATAGCTTTGATCCAGTTGCAGGTACAGCCAAGTGCACGGTAGTGTTAACTGTGAACCTACGTCACCAGTCCGCCCCCTGGTGGATTTAAAAGGAACACATTGATTCAGTGTGATTTATTATTATTATTATTATTATTATTATTATTATTATTATTATTATTATTATTATTATTATTTATTTCCTAGCTGACGCCCTTATCCAGGGCGACTTACAATTGTTATAAGATATCACATTATAAAATACAATACAATCAGTAGTAAGAGCAAATTAAAATGTGAGAAATTAAAAAATACAGTAAATAATTCTGTTTGAGAGCGATGGCGACTAAGAGCAGTTCAATTTAAAGTGTTCGGGTCTAAGAGTAAATTCCATTGGGGTCCGAGCTGTCTCCTCGTGTGTTTTTACTGCTGGATTTGCGGCTGTAACTCTCTCACTGTGAAGTTTACAGGTCAACTAGTCTGAGACTCACCCCGTTCAGTACAGGTAACAAAAACCACAAAGAAAGAGAGAGGCTTTGTAGAAATAAACATTGTTTGTTTCTTGTTTGTCAAGTTTCTTGTAGCATGGCCAGCTCAAAGACAACGAAACTGCAGCATGTAGTATTATTAACTGTTTATTAGCAGACACCCTTATCCAGGGCGACTTACAATTGTTACAAGATATCACATTATTTTTACATACAATTCCCCATTTATACAGTTTGGTTTTTACTGGAGCAAGTAAACCCACGACCCTCCGGTGAAGGGAGGGAGGGGAGGAGGATGAAGGGAGGGAGGGGAGGAGGATGGAGAGAGGGATGGAGGGAGGAGGATGGAGGGAGGAGGAGGGAAGGGGGAGGATGGAGGGAGGGAGGGGGGATGGAGGGAGGATGGAGGAGGATGGGGAGGAGGGAGGGGTGGCGTGGCCCCGTGCTTCAGGCTGTATTGTAACTCGGTCGTGTCGTTGTTTCTCGTTTTGCTTCTCGCAGTGTCTCCGGAGCGCTGCAGCTACGGCCCTGTGATCTCGGGCGAGGAGGAGGAGGAGGAGAGCGTGAGGAAGAGCGCGGTGGAGACGGAAGGGGCTGGCAGGGGGCAGTGGAGAGCAGGTCAGTGTGATTTGATACAGTGTGAGCGGTCTCTCTCTCTCTCTCTCCTCTCTCTCGCAGGGTGGCGGGGGGAGGTCAGTGTGATTTGATACAGTGTGAGCGGTCTCTCTCTCTCTCTCTCCTCTCTCTCGCAGGGTGGCGGGGGGAGGTCAGTGTGATTTGATACAGTGTGAGCGGTCTCTCTCTCTCTCTCTCTCTCTCTCTCTCTCTCCTCTCTCTCGCAGGGTGGTGGGGGGAGGTCAGTGTGATTTGATACAGTGTGAGCGGTCTCTCTCTCTCTCTCTCCTCTCTCTCGCAGGGTGGTGGGGGGAGGTCAGTGTGATTTGATACAGTGTGAGCGGTCTCTCTCTCTCTCTCTCTCTCTCTCTCTCTCTCAGGGTGGAGGTCAGGGTCCTGTTTAAGAGCAGTTTCAAACACATTCCAGGTTTTAATAGGTCTTCATCAGCCACAGTGTGAGTGTAGGGGACAAGCGCAGGGGAGTCTCATGAAACTCCTAGTAAAACCAGGGATGGATCAAACTGCTGTGCAACGGGAGTCTTATTCCTATCCCTGTTTGTTTGTGCTTGCAGATATGTGGGTGTGTGTGTGATATGCAATGTATGCTGTTTTACAAAACAAGTGTGTCCAGAATTCTCTGGACCCCCTTAGCAACATTTGCGGACCCCCAAGGGTCCTGGGAGCCCAGTTTGACCCCCCAAAGGTCCTGGGAGCCCAGTTTGACCCCCCCAGAGGTCCTGGGAGCCCAGTTTGACCCCCCCAGAGGTCCTGGGAGCCCAGTTTGACCCCCCCAGAGGTCCTGGGAGCCCAGTTTGAGAGCTCCTGCAGTATATGGATAGATAAATGATATCGGAGGGAGAGGATGAGGGAGGCTCATCGGCCGGGTCCGAGGTCCTTGGAGCGGGACGGCTTTCTCCTGTGTGAACGAGACTCCTGTTTGATTTTTTTTTTTTTTTCTGGTTCTGTCCAGGGCTCGACCCGAACAGGCAGAGTCCAGCTGGCTCCAAACGCCCCAGGGGCAGGAAGCGTAGGAGCAGAAAACTCAACAGCCCCCCCAGGAGAGCAGGAGGAGGAGGGGGAGGGCAGGGGCAACAGCAACAGCACCAGCACATCTCAGCTCAGGACAGAGTCACCTGTGGTAAGAGACCTCTGATTGCCTCCCTCCCTCCTCGCGTTGTTTTTCTCTAGATACGGCTTTCTCTATATACACTTCCCATTTGAATATTTTCTCCCCCTCTCTCCTCTCCTCTCCCCTCCCCCCTCACTGTCCTCTCTCTCTCTCTCTCTCCTCTCCGTTCTCCTCTGCTCTCCCTCCTCCATGTCTCTCCTCCCCCTCGCTGTCCTGTCTCTCTCTCTCTCCTCTCCGTTCTCCGCTCCTCTCTCCTCCATGTCTCCCCTCTCCTCTCCCCCCTCGCTCTCCTGTCTCTCCTCTCCGTTCCCCTCCGCTCTCCCCCCCTCTCCTCTCCTGCCTCTGCTCTCCCTCCTCCATGTCTCTCCTCCCCCTCGCTGTCCTGTCTTTCTCTCTCCTCTCCGTTCCCCTCTGCTCTCCCTCCTCCATGTCTCTCCTCCCCCTCGCTGTCCTGTCTCTCTCTCTCCTCTCCGTTCCCCTCTGCTCTCCCTCCTCCATGTCTCTCCTCTCCCTCCTCCATGTCTCTCCTCCCCCTCGCTGTCCTGTCTCTCTCTCTCCTCTCCGTTCTCCTCTGCTCTCCCTCCTCCATGTCTCTCCTCCCCCTCGCTGTCCTGTCTCTCTCTCTTTCCTCTCCGTTCCCCTCTGCTCTCCCTCCTCCATGTCTCTCCTCCCCCTCGCTGTCCTGTCTCTCTCTCTCCTCTCCGTTCCCCTCTGCTCTCCCTCCTCCATGTCTCTCCTCTCCCTCCTCCATGTCTCTCCTCCCCCTCGCTGTCCTGTCTCTCTCTCCTCTCCGTTCTCCTCTGCTCTCCCTCCTCCATGTCTCTCCTCCCCCTCGCTGTCCTGTCTCTCTCTCTCTCTCTCTCTCCTCTCCGTTCTCCGCTCCTCTCTCCTCCATGTCTCCCCTCTCCTCTCCCCCCTCCCTCTCCTGCCTCTGCTCTCCCTCCTCCGTCTCTCCCTCCTCCTGTCTCTCTCTCTCTCTCTCCTCTCCGTTCTCCGCTCCTCTCTCCTCCATGTCTCCCCTCTCCTCTCCCCCCTCGCTCTCCTGTCTCTCCTCTCCGTTCCCCTCCCTCTCCTCTCCCCCCTCGCTCGCCTGCCTCTGCTCTCCCTCCTCCATGTCTCTCCTCACCCCCTCGCTCTCCTCACCCCCTCGCTCTCCCGTCTCTCTCTCCCCAGACGTGCGCCTGCGTGTGCGCGCGGAGTACTGCGATCACGAGGCGGCTCTGCGTGGGGGCGTGTCCTCCAGCAAGCCGGGCCTCGCGGAGCGGCAGTTCGATCTCTTCAGCCAGGCCGACGCGCTGCTCCGCTCGCGGGACCTCGGCGCCATCGTGTGCGACATCAAGTTCTCGGACCTGTCCTACCTGGACGCCTTCTGGAAGGACTACCTGAGCGGCGCGCTGCTCGAGGCCCTGAAAGGCGTCTTCATCACAGACTCGCTCCGCAGGGCGGTGGGCAGGGAGGCCGTGGAGCTGCTGGTCAGCGTGGATGAGGAGGACTACGCGGAGGGCAGGAGGAGGCTGCTGGGGGACCGCGGGCAGCCACTGCGCTGACACAGAGAGACGAGGCAAGTGTGCGTTTATATGAGGTCCCTACAGTCATACCACCCCCCCCCCCAGTGAACACACTCGGTAAATACGTGACCTGCACAGGGCAGCAGCGTGGAGTAGTGGTTAGGGCTCTGGACTCTTGACCGGAGGGTCGTGGGTTCAATCCCAGGTGGGGGGACACTGCTGCTGTACCCTTGAGCAAGGTACTTTACCTAGATTGCTCCAGTAAAAAAACCCAACTGTATAAATGGGTAATTGTATGTAAACATAATGTGATATCTTGTAACAGTTGTAAGTTGCCCTGGATAAGGGCGTCTGCTAAGAAATAAATATTATTATTATTATTATTATTATTATTAATATAATAATGTAAAAATAATGTGATATCTTGTAACAATTGTAAGTTGCCCTGGATAAGGGTGTCAGCTAATAAATAAATTAATAATAATAATAATAAATAATAAATAATAATAATAAATGTACACACACAGTACTGTGCTCATGTATGCTGTTAAATTTGTCTTTGTGGCTGCTTGGAGTTGCAGTGACCCCCTGCCACCACAGGAGGGCAGCACACACCACACCACAGACGCCACACTCTTGTAGTGAACCCAAAACCTGCGTTTCATGCGTTTCATTTCGTATTTTATTTTTTTAAATCATATTCTCTGTAGATGCACTTTCTTCAATACATCTATGAGAAAATATTTGGGTAGGGCAGGTTACGGAGGGGGAACCTATAGTTAAAGTAGATTATATATAATTTTAGTTTTTTTTATTTTTTATTTTAACTTCTGTTTTTCTCTTCTCTTTTTCAGGTCTTGCTCCTGCCTTTTTTCATTCCATATATTTTCTTTTTTTATTGTTTTTATTTATTTATTTATTTATTTTTATGTTGGGGGTGGGGTGTACAGGAAATGCAAGACTTGTCACTTGCTTACCTTAAACTGAGTGGAATATGTTCATTTGTAAAAAATAAAATAATAATAATAATAAAACCGGTTTATTTTAAGGTACACTGTTGCTTACACCGCATATGCACAATGTGGAATATATGTCTGTTAAGTTTATATATTCTCATATAAATGACTTGTCACGGCTGCAGATTTCTGTAAATTTAATTCATGACATTTTTTTGTTTTTTTGACTATAGTTCTGATTTAGTATATTTCTAAAATAAATAAATAAAGATTTGTAAGAAAAAAAATAAAGGCTTTAAAAAAAAAATGGTTGTATATAATTCTTTCATTTAAATACCAGCAATTTGCATACTTCATATTAGCTTATTGTTGTTATTTAGTCATTTAGCAGAAGCTTTTATCCAAAGCGACTTACAGAGACTAGGGGGGTGAACTCTGCATCATCAACAACTGCTGCTGCTGCTGCTGCAGAGTCACTTCCAATAGGAGCTTGTTTGTTTTTCGTCTCATCCGAATCACCATCCCTGCTGCCACCCTTTCAAAGCAGCGCTGCAGAGGACCCGTATCCGGTCACTGACTTGCACCAGCAGTGTGGTCACTGCTCCCCGTTTAAATGAGCTCCAACCAAAGGGTTCAAATTTCTGACCTCTCTAATTGGTGCCGTGCAACGTCACCGCCGGCCTCCCCTTTCAAGCAGCGCGACCCACGCTTTCCGAACCTCACACACGCGCGCCCAACCCGGGTCTCGCTTGCTGTGCTCCAGGGAGGCTGCGGCTGTAGTTAAGTTTTTTGGGGGGGTTTGTATTATTTTTAGCGTAGCTCGGCTGCGGCAGCAGGAAGCCAGCGTGCTCCTCACTGTAAAGCAAGAGACGGGCGCTCTGTCCTCTCCTGAACCCTGCTGCCCTGTCGCAGGCTACCTGGCGGGTTTGAATCCTATAATATTGACCGGCTTGTGAGCTCCATTGATTCCGCGTTGTTTCAGCAGACAGTTGGGTGCTGCTCGATAATGTTGACACGGGGGTGGGGGCGGCAAGACTCGCGGCTCGTTGATCTAACAAGCCTAATGGAGTGTCTGTGGGAGGCAGGGGTGGGGGCTAATTAAAGCAGCCTGTCGATATCGCACCAGCCGCCGCAATCAGATTAGCTGAACACAGCTTCCTCCGTGTGTCACAGACAACAACAATTCACTCGGCTCAAAAACATGAGGTTTATTTATTGACTGGATTCAAAGGTTCGTTTATTAATTTACAAGCTGGTAAAAAAAATAATAATAATAAATAACACAGACACATACACACATTATGTATACAGGGCAGGTTTGAGGCATGGAGACTGAACTGCTCCCTCCCTCCCTCACCCCCTAAGAAAAAGGGAGCTCCCTCCAGTCCAGGGCAGGCTGGAGGCATGGAGACTGAACTGCTCCCTCCCTCCCTCACCCCCTAAGAAAAAGGGGGCTCCCTCCAGTCCAGGGCAGGATTGAGGCATGGAGACTGAACTGCTCCCTCCCTCCCTCATCCCCCTAAGAGAAAGGGTGCTCCCTCCAGTCCAGGGCAGGCTGGAGACACGGAGACTGAACTGCTCCCTCCCTCCGTCCCTCACCCCCCTAAGAGAAAGGGTGCTCCCTCCAGTCCAGGGCAGGATTGAGGCATGGAGACTGAACTGCTCCCTCCCTCCTTCACCCCCCTAAGAGAAAAGGTGTTCCCTCCAGCCCAGGGCAGGCTTGAGGCATGGAGACTGAACTGCTCCCTCCCTCTCCCTCCCTCAGAGAAAATGATCTGGTTCCATTCTGATTTTAAACCGTGTATTACTGCATTATCGAAACTTTTTTTTTCTTCTCCAGATTATGTTTCTTGAGATTTAACACACATCCAGAGTTTAAACTGTCAACGAGAAACACGCCAAGTAATGAAACTTAAAAAAAAAAAAAAAAAAAAAAATGAATCGTCAATTAGCTAGGTGATTTCCTGTCAGTCAGGCAGGTTGACAGTTAATTGTAAGGTCCTGTATACATTCACCGGTTGTCAATATGACGCGTTGTGTAAGTTAGGTACCGAAATAAAATGAAACCGCGGGTTCCATAATAGCAACATTAATACCAACACTGTCTGTAGACGCCTTTGACGGCGCTTGACGGCTCTGTGTGTGTGTGTGTGTGTGTAATGTTGCAGCGCGGCCGCCAGATGGCGACTTGCAGCCGAAGAGAAGCGAGTACAATACCGTTTATAGTCACTGTGTCTCCTCCGCCTTTCCTCAGCAGCCACGTCGTCATGGAAACAGCTGGGGGTCGAAGCGCGTCTCCTCCCCTCGCCCCCCCCCCCTCGCTCGTAGGATAGCAGGATAGCGCGCATGGCGGAGACAGAGGCGCCACCGATGGATGCGCGGGTAAGGTGCAGCTTCGATTGCTTTTTTTTCCCCTTCATTCATTCATTCATTCATTCATTTACCTTCCTTTATAAAAAAAAAAAATCTTTAAAATTTTGCATATTAATATACCTGCTTTGCATAATCTCGGCCGCTCCCTCTCTCTTGCTCTCTCGCTCTCTTTTATTCTCTCTCTCTCTCTCCTTCTCTCTCTTTATCGATTTGCAAAAATGCTTAATACAGAATGATATCCTCTTTCTAGAGAGACACACGGAGGGCAAAATTTACCTTGATTTTGGCTGTCGTGGGATATATTATATATACATATAGAGAGAGAGAGAGAGAGAGAGAGAGAGAGAGAGAGAGAGAGAGAGAGAGAGACTGCAGACTGAACGACAACGAAGGAGCTAAATAAAACAAATCATGCCTTAGCATGACCATGGCCATTGTGTGTACCGGTCAGTCTGTCCAGTATTGATTACAGAGAAATTAATTCCAGGGCCCGCCTCCTCGCGTTTTTAAGGGCGCTTTTGCCAGGGCTGTTTTGCATGTGCATATGTGCCAGCAGCGCGCGGGAGTATTTGAGTCGAAGAAGCGTGCATCTTTATTTGTTAATCTGCTTTGAAAGGCGGATTAAGCACGCAGTCTCCCTTTCTCTCTGCGCGCTTCTGTGTGTGTCCGTGCTGTTAATCCAGCACCGTGTATGCATCCAGGCGTTTAGAGTTAAACGACAGCAAACCTTGAATATATATATATATATATATATATATATATATATATATATATATATATATATATATATATATATATATATATATATATATATATATGAAAAAAATAGATTTAAATGTACATTGTTTGTTTTACATTTGCATAGCAACGGCGATAGCAACGTGTGATTCACACCAGCGGTCTCTTTATATAATTTTACAATGTATGTGTTTTACAACGCATAAATAATGTATCCTGTTGCTGATCTCTTTCTGTGATATTCAGTATTGCAATTGTCTCACGTGTATCTCTGTGCAGTGCAAAAAAGCATTGCGTCTGCGCTTACATGACAACAGCATTTAAAAGAGATGAATTTTATTTCAGAGGTAAGAATTATAATGCAGGTAGTGCGAGGGGAAGGGAGGGGGGAGGGGGAGGGGGTTTGTTATCATTTGCTTTGATACGCCGACGAAGGGAAATCGATAAGAAAAAGACAGAATTAATTACTGAAAGAATCAATTAGGCAGTTGAAATGCGTTTTTAAGGAGGCTGTTTCATTGGAGACTCGAGTTCATCAGGGCCGGGATAAAGAAGGCTGTGTTTTTTATTCCCCTCTCCTCCTCGCTTCATGTTTCGAAAGCAAAGGTCGGCTATCTGGATCTTCCCTTATAAATAAAAAGACCGGTCGAAATTTATATTTCTTTATTTAAAAACACACACACACACTGACACACACACACACACACACACACACACACACACACACACACACACACACACACACACACACACACACACACACACACACACACACACACACACACACACACACACACACACACACACACACACACTGAGACACACACACACACACACACTGAGACACACACACTGAGACACACACACACACACACTGACACACACACACACACACACACACACACTGAGACACACACACACACACACACACTGACACACACACACACACACACACACACACACACACACACACACACACACACACACACACACACACACACACACACACACACACACACACACACACACTGAGACACACACACACACACACACACACACACACACACACACACACACACACACACACACACTGACACACACACACACACACACTGAGACACACACACACATATATATATATATATATATATATATATATATATATATATATATATATATAGATAGATAGATAGATAGATAGATAGATAGATAGCTATCCATATTATTTGCTTTATTTTTTCACCATCTCCATATTACATTTTGAATATGTTTAATTATTACAGGAGTATTATTCTTAAGGAATGGTGTATTGTCTGTGTGTTATAGCTATATGGCCGCGCGCATTTTAAATTCTTATTAATTAATGTATGCCTCGAGTCTGAAAATAGCAGTCTATACAACACGTTGGTTAAAATAAAAATCACTCATTTCACATTTTGAATTTACTTTTGAATAAACATAAGCAATGGTTACAGGGGATAATACGTATTATATGTATAGTTGTGATTTAACAAACACGGCTTAAATATCATTAACATATATGACAGTTCATTATCCCCAGCATTGCCTGTCTGTCTTTAATAGGCTCCCGATTCTCCCGATTTTATTAATAGGACTGAAGTTCAGTTTAAAGCGAGTACATCATAAACATAAATAGTCTGGCAATCTTTCTGTTAGAGATGCGATTAAAAATGTACCAACGCTGTATATCTGTTTCAAATCAGTCAATTAATATTTATATATATATGCTATTTTTATTTATTTAAATAAGAGAACAGCACGGTTGTGCAGGAGATGTGACACGGAATCATATACCCCTTTATTAAATACGCTGTTCGTGTGTTTTTATAGACCCTTTGGTCCTGATTTGATTTGTAAATATTGTATTTTTTATAACCATACGTGGATAGGTATAGGCGAGTTTCTACAGGATAGATATTTTCCACTATTTACTTGTAATGTTTTATTTTTTTTTAGTTTTATTATTATTATTATTATTATTATTATTATTATTATTTCCTTCCTTGTGTAAAGCTATATTTAGCTTTACATCCATCTGTCATTTCTAGAAAACGCGACCTCAGTTTTAGTTTATGATAATAAATAAATAAATAAATAAATAAATAAATAAATCCCTTCTATAAAATGTCCACTCACAATTTGTTTTTTTTCTCTGAGTAAAAAAATTAAATAAAACATAACATCGAAACTTATCTCGATGTACAATTACTATTATGAGAACACCCTTCCCTTCCCTTTCTTTCTTTCTTTCTTTCTTTCTTTCTTTCTTTCTTTCTTTCTTTCTTTCTTCATCTCACCTACACATCAAATGGTCTAGAGCCCAAACTGTCCTTTTTTTAAATATCTTTTAATTCTAAGACTGAACGGCCTGATTTTTAAATAAATACCCGCTCCTAGGTTTTTAGTTTGGTGTGTTAAAACAGGGCGAGATAATTAGCCTTAGTTCTTATTAAAAACCCAACACGTTGTTTTGTCCACTAATAATAATAATAATAATAATAATAATAATACTAATACTAATAATAATAATAATAATAAAGCTTGGAGTCTTTCAGTGGACACCAGTTATTTTGTTATTAAATTGTCTTCACACTCAATTATATAGTAACCTATGCTGTATTTATTGTGTCGTTCAACAATTGAAAATACTTTTAATTAATTAAAAAAAAAAAACATCTGGAAAATTCAAAGTAACATTAAAAAAACGTATCACGGTCACTTACACGTTTAGTTAACCCTGTAGCCTTGCCTCTGTAAAAGAGCATACAATCTACCCACCCCATCGTTAGGTATTACTAAGGATGGGTTTAATATAAAATCTGAATTTTTTTATTTTTTCTTTGTATGGCGTTTTTCCTATTTATCAAATACATATTCTGAAATGGACAGTGTTATTATTATTATTATTATTATTATTATTATTATTATTATTATTATTATTATTATTATTATTATTGTTGTTGTTGTTCGGTTGTTATTAATATTAATATTATTAATATTATTTTATTTGACTGTACCTCAGTTAACGAGACGAGGGGTCTCCCGCGCTTTGACAGGTGTGTCGAGTGATCGAGTCTCGTGCGGGAATTCAAAATTCAAATCCAGTTTGCCTCGAGCTCAGCGCGAGGCGGTGCCGTTATAATAATTCCGAACCGTTCCTGTCAGCCGCTTAAATTAAAGAGAATAGCGTGCTGTGGTTTTTTTTGTTTTCTTTTAACGAAGAAAGGGTTGTTGTGTCTAATATAGTATTTAAGATTATTATTATTATTATTATTATTATTAGTAGTAGTAGTAGTATTTAAGGTTATTATTATTAGTATTTTAAGTCGGTGGCGGAGAGGCAAATACGCAAATCCAAGTTTGTACGCAAATCCAAGTTTCTTAATGATTTCACCGGGCCTCAACGCGCCAGTGTTTGTATATCGCTGCAAAATGAAACGGTGAGTACTACACTTTCCATTATTATAAGATATTATATGTGTCTATAAGTAATGTAACAAACGATATACAGAATACACATTGTAACCTGAGCACCCTGCCGCCTTGGTGTACGTTTTGGCGACTATATTTTCTAATTTTAGATTCTGTTTTTAAATGTGCTTTCGTTCATTCATTTACTACATTCCTTTATTACAATTTCCTTTTTTTTTTATTTAAACGAGTTATGATGTTCGCCTTATAGCCGTTTTGTTTCCTAGTACATCACTTGTTCGTAATAATAATAATAATAATAATAATAATAATAATAATAATAATAATAATAATAATAATAATAATAATAATAACATTATTACTGTTGGATCATGAAGGGTAAAGGCCTGCAGTTCATTTCTAGTTTAGTGTTTAATTATTAAACGCATGGACGCGCTTTCTGTGATATAGGCCTACAGCTGCAATAGTTATTTGAACACAGATATTTTTTTTATGAGTGGTCACTGCTGCTAGACACACACACACACACACACACACACACACACACACACACACACACACACACACACACACACACACACACACACACACACACACACACACACACACACACACACACACACACACACACACACACACACACACACACACACACACACACACACACACACACACTGACACACACACACACACTGACACACACACACACACTGACACACACACACACACACACACACACACACACACATGAAATGTTGAAAACAGCTGGAAAACAAAAGTTGTTTTGGACACCTAATAAATATAGTTTCAATTGAACAGCTTTTCAGTTTTTTTTTTTTTTTTTTCTCATCGCTTTCTGTGGGGAAACATGTAATCCTCATATGAGGCTAACATGCATTTGCTTCCATATGTCCCCCATATAAAGACTATATATAGAAGACTATATATAGTTTTTTTTTTCTTCTTATCTGTTCCCATATGAGGCATGAAAGGGTTGATTTTAGCGGCCGCTATGTCGTGGCGGAGACATTTTGTCTGTGCAAAAGGATTGCTATATCGACACACAGATACATTGCCTTTCACGCAGACAAACACGCACTAGTATGGACACACGCACACACGCACTAGTAAAGATCAGAAACACACACACGCACAGACACGCACACACTGACATTCAAACAGAAACAAACACTCTCTTTTTAACACACGCACACGCACACTCGCTGACACACTCAGATGTTGACCTCATTTCTCTGTCGTGACCTCTGGTGCTGAGAGAGGGAGGGGGTAGGGGGTACGGGGTAAAAGATTAACTCCCGACCTCGGCCGTCGGCCCTTTCTATCGACTGCAGCACACGAGTCTGTCTCTGACCTAACAGACCAAAAATATTGGCAGGCTATTTTTTTGCATGCAGTTTGTATTTATTTATTTTTTAAGTAGTAGCCCATTTGGTTATATAATCCCCTTTTCAGATGTAAAAGGGACTACAAGATGGTCATTTTCAAATTTCCTAGGACAGTTGTTTTTACCATAGGGGAGAATATTTGCAGAAACAAATTTGTCTATTACCACATTCATATCGTTTTTATTTATTTATTTTTACATCATCTTTAAATATCTTTTCAAACAAATCTGTTTTCAATAAGTTATTTATCATTACCGGATGCGGTAAATAAGACCATATGATCTTTTTTTTTTTTAAGATTAAAAAATAAATAACGCACAAAATAAGATTGGGCAAGATTTTTTTGGGGAAAAAAATAATCTGCAAATATACCCTATGATACCTTATAAAACAAATTACATACTAAAACATGAATGTGTGGCCTTAATTGTGAGCACATCGTGAGTGCAGAAAGATCGCAATCGCGCTGAATTTAGAAATGCTTAAATAAACTGCATGCATTCAATGGCGTTTCGACCACAAGTGTTTTTCAAACAATATCTTCATTTAAAGACACTGAAATATGCTTTACAGTTGAAATGTTTGTCGTTAGAATGTGTCTGTTGCCACGTTGTTATAGACATTGAAAACTAAAAATTGTGCTGAGATGACGTTTAAGCCAGGCATTACTGTGTAATTAGTTTTTTTTGCTGGTGAGTGCCGTTGTATATCCTGTGCTGTTAGAGTGAGGAGGGGAGGGCAGGGAGATACAGAAAGCGTGACGATTGCACAGTGATTTTTCACCTTACAGAATTAAAAAGGTCACCATCACAGCGCAGTGGAAAACAGAGCCCTTCGGGTGCTACTGCCATGGAAAAAAAAACATTTGACAGACTTTGAAATCTGGTAGCTTGATTGATATCTGTAGATTATTATTATTATTATTATTATTATTATTATTATTATTATTATTATTATTATTATTATTATTATTATTATTATTTAGTTGTAGTAGTAATAGTAGTAGTAGTAGTATTTTTTTGTTGTTGATTACTGCTGATATCAGTCGATTTCCACCGATTTCTGTTTTTGTTTTTTAAATTTCTGTTGATTTCCAATGATTTCTACAATTTTTTTTATTGATTTCCACTGATTTCTGTTGATTTCCTTTGACTGTTTTCTGTCGACGTCTGATGATTTATACAGAGGTGGTCTTTATACAGAGGAGATCTTTATACTGAGGTGGTCTTTATACTGAGGAGGTCTTTATACTGAGGTGGTCTTTATACTGAGGTGGTCTTTATACAGAGGAGGTCTTTATACTGAGGAGGTCTTTATACAGAGGTGGTCTTTATACTGAGGTGGTCTTTATACAGAGGAGGTCTTTATACTGAGGTGGTCTTTATACAGAGGAGGTCTATACTGAGGAGGTCTTTATACAGAGGTGGTCTTTATACTGAGGTGGTCTTTATACAGAGGAGGTCTTTATACTGAGGTGGTCTTTATACAGATGGAGTCTTTGTACTGAGGGGGTCTTTATCATTGAGAATATGTTAAGGTGAGGCTTTGTTGTAGTTGTCTTTGTATTGGAAGTACAGTGCAATTGTGCAGCAGATTGAACCTGATGAAGGAACGGACGCTGTGTGAACCCAGAGGTGTGGTGTCTTTAAAGCAATGCTTTACTGTATTCAGATGACTTGTAGTCCCAAACCTCCTGATATCATTGATTGTTTTAAAATCAATTCTTCACATTTTTGTGTACCTGCATTAACTTTTGCGTGTGTGCGTGTATTACTATCAATGTGCAGACAAAATTTGAGAAAATGTCCCCACAAAGAACAATGTTGTGGGGACGTCTCCACTTTGTAAAACACGTTTTTTAAGAACTAAATATGGCTTAAAAAAAAAAAAGTACCAAAATATTTAGTTGTCGACTTTCACCGTGTGGAGTTTTGTCTCACTGGAGTTAGAAATAGTAAATAAAAATATAGTGAGAGTCAATGAGAAGACCCCACAAATATAGGAATGCAAAGGTGTGTGTGTGTGTGCGTGTGTGTGTGCATGTGTGTGTATGTATGTATATTCTGTATTTAGTCGTTGTATTTTAGTCAAGGCTGTATGCTGTTGGCAGCTTGTCAGGTTGTGCTGGGGCAGAGGTCACCTTCATCACAGCCAGCCAGCCTCATTGCTCACCCTGACCTCTGCCATGACCCCGGCCACTGGTGACAGAGAGAGAGAGAGAGAGAGAGAGGGAGAGAGAGAGAGGAAAAGGAGAGAGGAGAGAGACGGAGTGAGAGAGAGGATGAGGGAGAGAGAAAGAGATGATGGAGAAAGAGGGCAGGAGATAGAAAGATGAAAGGAGAGGGAAGGAGAGGTGAAGAGAGGGATAGCTTGTTGGTTGTTGGATTGAAAGTGAGGGATTCGCCTTCAATCCTTTCTGTTTCTCTCTCCCTCTCTTCCTTTCTCTCTCCACTCTACTTTTCCATTTCTCTCTTTCTCTCTCCCTTGTTTTTTTATCTCTCTCGTTTCTCTGTATTACTCTTTCACAGCCTCTCTCTCTCCCCCCTTTCTTTCTCTCTCACTATCTCCCTCTCCCTTTTCTTTCTCTTTAACTCTCTCGTTATTGAGACAGATGTCTCAGCCAGCACACTGAAGGCTCTAACTGCAGTGTTTGTCTACTTGACTTAGCTTCTTTTGCCTTATATTGCCTGTATAGTTTCCTATGTTTAACCTCATATTTTCTTCAATTAGTTTTACATAATAAACAAACGACTCAGTGTAGGTGATTATGTTTGTCAGAGGTATTATGACTCGAGAGTTTAATTGTCTTCCATGGTATTTCTGCACTTTTACCATGCTTTTCCTATGGTTATGCAATGCATTTACCACAGTTTACCCTGGTTTGCTTTTTTATTTTTATTTTTTTAACATGCTTTACCGTACCTCGCAATTCTTTACGCTTCCCTATGCTTTACCGTGCTTTCACTGTGCTTAATTACACTTTGCTGTGCTTTAGTGCTGTGGGTTAGTTTACCATGATCGTGTCTGTCC
>CM060296.1:3833941-3963941 GCA_030684275.1 Acipenser oxyrinchus oxyrinchus | reverse complement strand
CACACACTGAGACGCACGCTGACACACTGAGACTGAGACACACACACTGAGACGCACATTGAGAGACACACACTGACACATACACACCCAAAAATTACAATTGTCATGAAACTTGCTCAGAATCTTCTTTAGCACAATTATAATGTATCATAATCTGGGAGTATATGGAGGCTGTCTGGCTGTCTGTCGCCCTTAAGTTTCTATATATTAGACAACTGCTTGTCCAATTGGGGTTACACTTGTTAAGGGCATTTTTCAACATAAGTTCTGAATCTGGGGTGCACAGAGGCTCCCTGCTTGTCTATCTGTCTGCATGTCAAACTTTTTTACAGGAATGAGCACGCCGCTGACATGCTTGTTTCTCTGCTGTTTATTTTGCAGGAACTGATGTAAATGGAATCGCGGGTTTACAAACTGCCTTCAAGCCACCAAAAAGTAAGTGAGGAAGGAGTTCTGTTAAATGAATGGTGTGTGTGAAAAATGAACCCAGGACCAGAGGACACACGGTCGGAAATGAAATGCAGATAGAGGGAAAGGAGACAGTTCTTCACACAGAGAGGGGTGAGGGTGTGGAATGGGCTACCTAGCCATGTTGTTGAGGCAGAATCACTGGGATCCTTTAAGACCCAACTTGACAAAGAAATCTGAGATCAGTCAGCTGCCAGGAACCGGACGAGGTTAGTTGAGCCGAATGGCCTCCTCTTATTCGTAAAGCTCTTATGTTCTTGTGAATTTTTACCATGCATTGCCTTGTGTACAGTACAGCACAGCGAGGCTCTGCCCAGCACACAGCAGGCAATGCCAGCGCACTAGATCAGCACTTTATATAGACACCATGGTGGGTAGCTGCTGTAGTTCTGTACAGGGTTTTATATTAGTGTTATATAGTGCGGTCCCGCCAGCATTGCCCTGTGTGCAGTACAGCACAGCGAGGCTCTGCCCAGCACACAGCAGGCAATGCCAGCGCACTAGATCAGCACTTTATATAGACACCATGGTGGGTAGCTGCTGTAGTTCTGTACAGGGTTTTATAATGTTATATAGTGTACAATGGCCATTATATCCATGGTTAAACTTTCTTTCTTTCTTTCTTTCTTTCTTATTATACTAGACATTTCATGTAGCTATTTCTTAGGTATAAATCAAAGCTTTTGAAATATTTAATATATAGTGTATATACATTGTGTTTTAAACACTGCCCGGGGGAAGGCATTTTCAATGCGGTCTTCAGATTTCAATGGTCACTCTTCCCTGTCCCTTGGGCAGGTGATAGTTCTTGATTTGAGCCGTGATTTATTTCTTGAAGCACAAAAAGTCTGCGTTTGCCCTTTAGGTTCATAAAAAGGTTATGTAGAGTGACCGCTATAGCCAGGCAGCCTCAGACCCCATTCCCTATCACAACGAATGAATTAAACACTCCTCCGGCACTTTCATTGTGCTTAAATACACAAGATAAAACAAACAGCCAGGAGTCACCACAAATGAACTCGCCTTCAAAAGATAAGGGAGGACCTCGGAGATGATAATGATAGCCGACACGCTCACTATACCAATGTGAAAGTTTTAATGTTTTTTTTTTTTAATTAGAAGAAAAAAAAATGATAATGGAAATGTTATACATTTTTAATATTAAAGATGTTTTTGAGGGTGCTGAATGGGGACTGGAAATGTATCACTTAGTTTGTTGTTTGGTTGTAATTTTTGTAAAATTAGCTAATAGTAGTTTTATCTAGTTAATTATGGTGAAGCACAGTGAAAGCATGGTAAAGCATAGGCAAGCATTGTAAAGCACAGAGAGGTCTGGTAAAGCACAGGGAAGCATTGTAAAGCACACAGGTATGGTAAAGCATAGGGAAGCATTGTAAAGCACAGAGAGGTATGGTAAAGCATAGGGAAGTATTGTAAAGCACAGAGAGGTCTGGTAAAGCACAGGGAAGCATTGTAAAGCACATAGAGGTATGGTAAAGCATAGGGAAGCATTGTAAAGCACAGAGAGGTATGGTAAAGCATAGGGAAGTATTGTGAAGCACAGAGAGGTATGGTAAAGCATAGGGAAGCATTGTAAAGCACAGAGAGGTGTGGTAAAGCATAGGGAAGCATTGTGAAGCACAGAGAGGTATGGTAAAGCATAGGGAAGTATTGTGAAGCACAGAGAGGTCTGGTAAAGCATAGGGAAGCATTGTAAAGCACAGAGAGGTATGGTAAAGCACAGGCAAGCATTGTGAAGCACAGAGAAGCTGAATTTATTAGGTGTCTTTTAGTATTTCTAAATCAGATGAAGACATTGAGAAAGACTTTTAACCGAAACGTTTATCATTGAATTGATGTGATATTTCTAAATCCAGCCCTGTACAGCTCTGAGTAAAGCCGACGCTGACGCAATTAAAATTCACAGACCAGGCGTTAAAATACATCTCCAAGTTCTTTATTGAAGGATTAAGAAGAATTTAACAAACAGAACAACGATTAAAAAACAAAAACAAAAAAAACAAAACAAAAACAATTACAACATTTCTTTTAAGGAGTGAAGAATTCAAATAATTTCAGAGCAAAAATTGCGTTAATAAATTTAAAGCCGGGGTACGCGTTCGTTTTCTTTTCTTTTTTTTATTTGCAATAAAACGGTCAGCCGCTGAACTTAGGGGGGCCGGCGGGATTGCAATTGATGGCTGTGATATTGCTGCTAATATCTTGGTATTGATTACGTATCACCATTGAAGGAGCATATCAATAACCCGAGCCGGGATTAATGAATTCATTATTAACTCCCAGTTAAACGGTGTAAAAGTGTGTCGGGTGTCCAGCAATAACAATAAGTCAGGTTTGAGTGACTCCATCTGAGCTTCGCAACAGCAGGGCTGAGGTGGGACTCCGCTATTGATCGCTATCAATAAGGAGGCTATTGTTTGGGGAGGAGTACCGCCAGCTAAATTAGGATCTATTGCTGACTATTTGTTGCAATTGTCTTTTGAGATTTTATTTTTTATTTTTTTTTATTCCAAATTGTTATTAGCAGCGCTTGCGAGTGAAATTATTCGTAATCGATATGCAAGTTTGCTGTAACCCTATAACCGTACCCAAATATCTCTTTCATTCACTCGCTCCGTAAACTATTACACATGTTGATTTTTCATATTGCATCCATAACTGTATTACACACTCGACGGGGCTGAATTTAGAAATGCTAAAGGAAACTTAATAAATTCAACGACAAACGTTTCCACGAGAAGTCTTTTTTTTTTAAAAAAAATGTCTTTCGACATTGTGAATCGTTGTTCTAGTCTGAATACAGGGGGCGGCCTTAATACTGCAGCTGGCTTTATACTGGCGTCAGTAGGAGCCAATCAGGACTGGAAAAATAGTGGCTTTAATTGGTCTTTATACTGAGGTGGTCTTTATACAGAGCAGGTCTTTATACAGAGCTGGTCTTTATACAGAGCTGGTCTTTATACTGAGAAGGTCTTTATACTGAGGTGGTCTTTATACTGAGGTGGTCTTTATACAGAGGTGGTCTTTATACTGAGGAGGTCTTTATACTGAGGTGGTCTTTATACTGAGGTGGTCTTTATACAGAGGAGGTCTTTATACAGAGGAGGTCTTTATACTGAGGTGGTCTTTATACAGAGGAGGTCTTTATACTGAGGTGGTCTTTATACTGAGGTGGTCTTTATACAGAGGTGGTCTTTATACAGAGGAGGTCTTTATACTGAGGTGGTCTTTATACAGAGGAGGTCTTTATACTGAGGTGGTCTTTATACAGAGGTGGTCTTTATACAGAGGTGGTCTTTATACAGAGCTGGTCTTTATACTGAGGTGGTCTTTATACTGAGGAGGTCTTTATACTGAGGTGGTCTTTATCATTGAGAACGTTTAAGGTGAGGCTTTGCTGTAGTTGTCTTTGATTTGAGATTGAACCTGATGAATGAACGGACACTGTGTGACACCCGATTCCAACTGCATTAAAACATGTAACCCGACACATTGTGCTCATGATTATCCCTGAAGGTGCGGCACAACCAATATCTAGGAGCCCAAAAAAATGAAAACCTTGTTTATTTAAAGGCTTGTTGTTGATATTATTATTATGAAAACGAGGTGTAATTGATTATTATTATTATTATTATTATTATTATTATTATTATTATTATTATTATTATTATTATAGATAATGTGCCATTTTTTTCATTTAAAATATATATTTTTTATTAAAACATTGGTAGGGTAACCTACTGCTATTAATAGTATTATTCATACAGAGAAAGAAAGGGATAGAAAGAGAAAATAAATAGTGAAGAAAAATGAAATGAGATCGAGAGACGGGAGAATTCCAGTGTTACGGGGTGATAACAAGGTGAAGGTAAAATGAGAGAGAGAGACAGAACATTTAAAAAAATAAGAAGAGCGAGAATTCCTGTAGAACTGAGAAAAGGGGAAAGAAAGAAAGAAAGAAAGAAAGAAAGAAAGAAAGAAAGAAAGAAAGAAGGGGAAATGAAAACAAGATTAAACATAAGAGAGAGAGAGGGAGAGAAGGAAAGTAATAAAGAGAGCAACATGAAAATTGACTGTGCTGAGAGAGAAGAGGACGGAAGTGTCAATGAAAGAAAAAATGGAGGGAAGGAAAAAAAGACAAGCCAGATACAGTGCAAAAAAACCAAAACAACCGCACTGTTTAAAATCAAATTCACTAAGAAAGAAAGAACTGCAATAAAGAAGGAAAATTTGTCATAATAATATACATTTACAGTCGAATTAAAAGCATTTAAAGCAGGACTCTCATCATTAAGCTGAGCTCTGTGCTGTGCAGTGTGCCACCGTTTTGAGCTACTGTAGTGCTTTCAGTGTTTTACGACAATAAAACCAGCATTTTTCAGTTTTTTAAAGAAAGAAAAAATACATAGTAAAATATATCACGGTAGAAACACCCAGGCCGTGACTGGCCGTGTCACTGTAGCTCATTATTAAAACAGCGAGTTTTCAGTTCAAGTGTTTCCCTACACACACACACACACACACACACACACACACACACACACACACACACACACACACACACACACACACACACACACACACACACACACACACACACACACACACACACACACACACACACACACACACACACACACACACACACACACACACACACACACACACACACACACACACACACACACACACACACACACACACACACACACACACATATGTTTGCATTCCTATATTTGTGGGGTCTTCTCATTGACTCTCAGCATATTTTTATTTACTATTTTGAACTTCAGTCAAACAAAACTCCACACAGGGTGAAAGTTGACAATAAACAAAATATTTTGGCACTTTTATTATTTTTTTGAAGGCATATTTAGTTCTTTAAAACGTGCTTTACAAAGTGGGGACGTCCCCACAATGTCGTTTTTTCAGGAGTTACTATCTTTGTGGGGACATTTTCTCAAATTTTGATATATATAATATATTTATTTATATAAATCCATAACAAATTCAAATATTTCTTATATAACTAGAGACTCAAACAGTTTTCCAATTATCCTGGGTAGGTTATAAACACAGACAAAAACCCTTGACAGCAGACACAGCCCTGATTGGACCGCAAGACTGTTTGTGGAAAAGGCAGCAATTATCTTGCAAAGAGAAGAACAAAAAAAAAACGTTTGAAGTGTTTTGTGATTTCTGCGATGGCTGGTGTTTTTTTGGGTGTTTTCTTTCTTTTTTTTCCTGTGCGTTTAGGCAGGGAGAGAAGGAAGGAGGGAGGGAGGGGGAGAGGAGAGGCTGAACATCCTGCGCTTGGTGTTAGAGAGCTGAGGAGACGAGATTTTTAATAACCTGCAAGGACAAATAAATAAATAAAGAAAAAATAAAATCACCTCATCTGTTTGACCAGAGGCTGAAGTGTATCAGAGATCACAAGCAGACCTCTGCAGGGTTAACCCCTGCACTACTGCCCTCTCTCTCTCTCAGTCTCTCTCAATCTCTCTCCCTCTCAATCCCGTTCTCTCTCTCTCTCCCTCTCTCTCAATCCCTCTGTCTCTCTCCACCTCTCGCTTTCTCTCTCTCTCAATCCCTCTCCCTCTCCCTTTCTTCACCTCTCACTTTCTCTCGCCCTCTCTATCTCTCTCCCCCTCTTTCTCTCGCCCTCTCTCTCTCCCTCTCTCTCCACTTCTCTTTCTCTCTCACTCTCTCTCACTCCCTCTCTCCCTCTGTCTTGCTCTCTCCCTCTCTCTCTCCCTCTCCTGCCATCTCTCTCCATCTCTCCATCTCTCTCTGCCTCACTGCATTTCAGCAACAAAAAAAACAACCTTCTCCTAGAGTTTCTCCGACTGTCAGAAATACAGCTTGAGTTTTCCGTTCAGTTTTATTGCAGAACAAACAGAATAAGGATTTAACCAAATTATATATATATATATATATATATATATATATATATATATATATATATATATATATATATATATATATATATATATATATGCACTTTGTCCTGGTGTACTGTATAAATTACCCCTGGAGATGCTGCAGAAAGACTGTCGTGAAAAACCGTTTGCCTTTGAATTTATTTAGTTTCCTTCATTAAAGACAGTGCTGTTGAGTGTTGATGTAGTTCTGGGTGACGATGAGTGAGGCTAAACTTTTGGCCATGGCTGTAGAGGTTAAAAGTCGTTCTGGAAGTTTATTTGAAGGAAAAAAAAACTGTAGTCCTTTTTTTCTTTTCCAAATTCTTCATTAATTTTAGGAAGCAGAAAAGTTGAGATGGTTACTGGAGCTTCCACAAGCAGTCATGAGAAGATTGAACCTTGAGAAGGGGGGGGTGTTCTGTACCTGAGAACAGCCTGATGAACAGCTGTATAGTAGAGTCGTGACTAAACATTTCTAAAAGATCATTTTTCAAGACGGGCATATAGAAAACAGTGGGTATTTCAATGCATATCCAGTATATGCATCTCAATAACTGCCAAGATTTTCATCAGACTTTCACTGCACGCTGCTGGCCTCCTTATAGACGTTCTGGATTGCATCTCTCTGTCTCTCTCTGTCTCTCTCTCCCTCTGAATACCTCCTTAACCTTGCCCTTGCTCAGTTTGTGTGCCTGCTCTGTTTTTTGTTGTTATTGTGTTTGTTAAGAGTCAGTTGTATACAGTGCAATACCTACAGTAGCAACCCTGAGCCCTGCATTCATCTTCACCATGAGTGTGTCAGCTGCAGTGTTTAGGGAAGAGGTTTTTATGAGTAGGCAAAGGTTACAATTGAGGGTGTATTGTTACTGACTGTGGATAAGCTTTGTGTGTGTGTGTATCAGTGTGTGTGTGTGTCAGTGTGTCAGTGTGTGTGTGTCAGTGTGTGTGTGTGTGTCAGTGTGTGTCAGTGTGTGTGTCAATGTGTCAGTGTGTGTGTGTCAGTGTGTGTGTGTGTGTCAGTGTGTCAGTGTGTGTGTCACTGTGTCAGTGTGTGTGTGTCAGTGTGTGTGTGTGTGTCAGTGTGTGTGTGTGTGTCAGTGTGTGTGTGTGTGTCAGTGTGTGTGTGTGTGTGTGTGTGTGTGTGTGTGTGTCAGTGTGTGTGTGTGTCAGTGTGTGTGTGTGTGTCAGTGTGTGTGTGTGTGTCAGTGTGTGTGTTGAAAGGAAATGGAGAGGCCAAGGTAATTTTTTCTCCCCTCTCTCTCTCCTTGAATCTCTCTCTCTCTCTCTCTCTCTCTCTCTCTCTCTCTCTCTCTCTCTCTCTCTCTCTCTCTCCCTCTCTCTCTCTCCACTACATTCTGCTAGAAATAATTGCTTTTGTCTAGAAGGAGCCGAGAGAAGCCAAGAAAAGAAAGGAAGAGGAGGGGGGGTGAGGAAGGGAAGGTTAGAGAGGGAGGGGGGCTTTTTCTCTCTCTCGTTTTTCTGTTTTTCTCTTAGCAGGGGGTTTCTAAAGGACAACCAAATGGTCACTTTTGAAATGCCGTCGTATGGAAGCTGGCTGTCAAATGAGGGAGGGAAGGAGAGAGAGCGCAAGAGAGGGGAGGGCAGGGAGGTAGGGGGGACGACAGTACACTAGAGTTGTCTGTTTAGGGAAAAAGATTCATTGTTAGCAGAAAGGAAAGCAAGCCGACAGACAGACAGGAGGCAGGCAGGCAGGCAGGCAGGCAGGCAGGCTTTTGCGGCTTTTACTTCTAAAAATAAAGAAATGATCAATAATATTAATGGTAATCATAATTACCATAACAATAGTATTAATAAATATTAATAATAGGTAGGAACTTAGAAAAATCACTGGTTTCCAATGCAAATGCAGAGTGAGGATTCTTGTAAAATGGTATGAAAGCTATTTTTTGTGGTTTAGTTTGGCTTATTTATTTTGTTTTTCTGGAGACAGTGAAGTGCATGTTAATGTAAGCTTGGCTAGCGCAATATACTCTGTGTGTGTCTCCGCGTGTGTGTGACCGAGAGAGAGGGGCAGGCAGGCAGCTAGGCGTGCATTTTAATATTTAATATTTTAATCAGATTGTAACAATCGTTGCATCAGATTTTAATAATATTGAAAATAAATATACAAAAATATCTGAAGGGGGGGCGGGTCTTTTATTTTTCTCTTTATGCTGCATTTTTCATGTGTATACATTTGTATACGTTGAATATACATTTCCGAGTCTCTATATATTTATGTATATGGATTGGGAGGAGAGAGAGGGAGAGAGCGTGAGACAGTCTTTGCTTAGTACGTAGAGGTATTGATTTTTTCCATTGATTGCGATGTTTAGACTAAAGATTTTCTATTTAAAAAATCTATATAACAATAATCTGTCACTGCCATGCGCTCTATAACTGTATTACTAAAACGACTGCGTTAAACCAACAGATATACCAAAAAATACAAAGAAACCAAAAAGTACATCTAAATATATATATGTATATATATACAAAATTATATCCAGATCTCAAATATATATATACATATTTCATATCTTTCTTTCTTTCTTTTTTTAACGGGTTTATGATTTTTTTTTTACCGCGTTCTACGGTTTTTTGTTAAAGGTTGAAAAAAGAAAGAAAGAAAGAAAGAAAGAAAGAAAGAAAGAAAGAAAGAAGCCATCACTTCTCTGTCTACATTTTTTTTTTTTTAATAAAAATAAATGTATTATTTTATTTATTAATGATCGCCAAAGCTGATGGTGACTCGGGTCAACGCTATTAATCACAGCCAACAAACAAAAAAAAAACCGAGGAGACTGGAAGAAAGGGGCAAATCTAAAAGCCAGAATCCGCACTCTGCTAGCCCAACAGCTGCCGTGTCCATCTCTTTGTCTGCTCGCCTCCCCGTACCAGTCCGAAGCGAGCCTGCGGTTCTGTTTCTGAAATCCCTGCTGTCGGGTTGCGGCGTTTCGTTTTCCTTCGCCAAAGATCTGCTAACGCTAACTGGGACTGCTTCTCCTTCTACTACATCATCTTCTTCTTCAGGGATTGAGAAGATTCACAAGACGTCTGCACCATCCTGTGTGATTTTCCTGTCCTTTTAACACCTGCACCGCCGGTTATACTAAACAAGGAACGGCGGATGCGGCTTGTCGCGACCCGAAATACGACAGACTTCATCTGTTAAGCGTTTTAGAGACAGAGAGAGAGACAGAGGACGAGAGAGAGAGAGAAGGAATCCCAGTACCGCTGTTCGGTCCAGCCAGGCTCCAGTATGTTCGTGCCCCTGCCGGTCCCGTTCGTGTTCCAGCGAGCCTCCTCCGAAGTGGCGGGATGGCGTCTCAAGCCTCCGACAGCCTTCCGAGCGGCGGCGGCGGCAGCGAACGGTAAGTCTGCTCCGACAACAAATAAAATAAAATAAACATCCGCAAAAACACTGTAAATAAATGCACGGTCCTCTGGCTAGCTTGATAGTCCCCGTAGCCGTTGTTGTGGTCTGCCTGCCTCTGTGCGTTTGTTCCCCCTAGGAGAGAGACGGTAAAGGGAGGCAGGCAGCTTGTTTCATCCCACCCGTCTCCAGCCTGTGTCTATGTCTGTGTCTGCGGGATAGGGGAAGAGAGAGAGAGAAAGCAGAGAGCGAAGGAGAGAATATTCATGTGGATATTGATCCCACAAGATATTGATTCTGGGGCAGGCTCTCAGATTCAGCCGGGGGAACTGAGAGAGAGAGAGGAGATGGGAGGGAGAAGGAGAGAGAAAGAGAGCCATGGGGGGAAAAACGTGGACAGGCTGGCCCACAAGAGCAGGAGAGAGCAGGAGAGAGAAGGCAGAGAGAGATGGGAGAGAAGCAGTGGACAGGGGGGGGGGGGGCTGGAGAGGATTGTCTGGGGTTATATGAGAGTGGAGAGGGAAAGGGGAGAGAGGAGTGAGGGAAGCTTTCTCTAATTGTTGTTTTTAATCTTCAGTCATATTGTAATGTTAGCCTGTAGCTGTCATTGTATTAGCGGTAATGTTATAGCTGTGCTGTAGCTGTGATTCACTTGAAATGCTCTGTATTGTAACCTGCATTCCAGTTGTGCTGTAGCTGTATTGTATCAATGTGGCTGTATTGTATCAATGTGACTGGATTGTATCAATGTAGCTGTATTGTATCAATGTAGCTGTATTGTATCAATGTGGCTGTATTGTATCAATGTGGCTGTATTGTTGGCTGTATTTTGCAGGTGTATTGTAGATGCATTGTATCAATTGCTAGTTTAATATAGCAGCATTTGACTTATAATGTAGGCGTGCAGTAGCTGTGTTGTAATTGTATTGTATCTGTATTGCAGTTGTAATGTAACAGTATTGTAATTGTATGTGAGCTATACTGCAGACTGTATTCCAGTCCAATTGTGTTGTAGCTGTATAGTAGCTGTATTGCAGTTATAACGTAGCTGTATAGTAGCTATATTATAATTGTTTAGTAGCTGTATTGCAGGTGTATTGTATCTGTATTGTATTAGTTGCTGTTTTAATGTAACGGCATTTCACTTATAATGTAGCTGTATAGTAGCTGAATTGTAGCTGTATTGTAGTCTGTATTGCAGGTGTATTGCAGGTGTAATGTAGCTGTATTGTAGCCTGTATTGCAGGTGTAATGTAGCTGTATTGTAGCCTGTATTGCAGGTGTAATGTAGCTGTATTGTAGCCTGTATTGTAGGTGTAATGTAGCTGTGTTGTAGCCAGTATTGCAGGTGTAATGTAGCTGTATTGTAACCTGTACTGCAGGTGTAATGTAGCTGTATTGTGGTCTGTATTACAGGTGTAATGTAGCTGTATTGTAGCCTGTATTGCAGGTGTAATCTAGCTGTATTGTAGCCTGTACTGCAGGTGTAATGTAGCTGTATTGTAGTCTGTATTGCAGGTGTATTGCAGGTGTAATGTAGCTGTATTGTAGTCTGTATTGCAGGTGTAATGTAGCTGTATTGCAGGTGTAATCTAGCTGTATTGTAGCCTGTACTGCAGGTGTAATGTAGCTGTATTGTAGTCTGTATTGCAGGTGTATTGCAGGTGTAATGTAGCTGTATTGTAGTCTGTATTGCAGGTGTAATGTAGCTGTATTGTAGCCTGTATTGCAGGTGTAATGTAGTCTGTATTGCAGGTGTATTGCATGTGTTATGTAGCTGTATTGTAGTCTGTATTGCAGGTGTAATGTAGCTGTATTGTAGTCTGTATTGCAGGTGTAATGTAGCTGTATTGTAGTCTGTATTGCAGGTGTAATGTAGCTGTATTGTAGCCTGTATTGCAGATGTATTGCAGGTGTGCTCTGGGTGCGTTGGATCTGTGGTGTAGCTATATTGTAGTTTTGTGTAGTTCTTCTTTACAATGCACTTCACTGTTTAATTTTCATTCTTGCTGTGCTTTTAGACACCTGTCTGTGTTTGTGTCAGAACTGAGGAGAGAGAGAGAGAGAGAGAAGGAAAGGGAGAAGGAGCAGTCAGCAGCTGAGCAGTCAATAGCGGTTGTGTTGTGTCGTTTATATTGCAATGTCTGGCTCTGTATGCAGAAATGTTTGTGTGTTATTTTTGTAGATGCGGTTCATGATTTGGGGGGGAGAGGGAAGGAAAAAGAGGGATGGAGTGACAGAGAGGGAAGGGGGGATAAAGTGCAGGAAGGAGGGGGTGGGAGCTGAAAAACATTTTCTGTAATTAGATAACTCTGTTTAAGAACTACTTCATACTCTTTGCTTCATTGAGTTGTGATAACTGCAAACTCACAATACTGATTGAATGCACTGGAGTGGGGGGGGGGTAGTTACTTACCTTCACCTGCTCCATGTGTTTTCTGCAGAATTAAAGTGTGATCATGTGCCATACTGTAAGGAACAAAAAAAGAAAAATACAACCCATACTGGAATATTCAAAGATGACTGGAGTTGTGTCTCTTTACCTACTCGGCTAAAACTGAGAGGAAAACCATCTGATGCTCTTGGCTTAGATGACAACCAGCAGCTCTGCATGGAAATGACCCCGTCCCAGAGCTCTATTAGATATGCAGGAACCCAGGGGCGCTGGAACAGTTTTTAAAGTGGGGCTGCTGAAAGCCACAAAACTGTAACCCCTGTATATAACGGAAGCCATGCAAAGCAGCACCCGTAGTTCCAGCGCCCCTGTAAGAACCTGCAACAATATAGAGGCAAAGGCAATGTGTTATTGAGCAAATAGTACAAAAGGTACTATCACTCAGCATGAAGCTCCAGGCTCTTGATTAACATCTTCTACTGCTTTAATAGGGGCTGCTGTTTTAGAAATGGTGAATAATGGACATACTTGTATTTTTAATTATTATATATATATAATGCAATTACAGTGTATTTCAACAGAAGCATGAAGTATTAAAAAGCCCTCTATTGCATACAGGTTTGTCAGTAATGTACAGTATGGATGTGCTGGTTTTCTAGTCATTGTCACCTCTGTTTAGCTCTGTGTGGTTTTCATTGCACAGAGGAGGAAGCTTAATGAAGAGAATACTGCTCAGTGGCTGAGGTGTGCTGCCCATTGTCGCCGGTTTGACTTGACTTTGCAGGAGAATCTAATAAAATTCTCTTATAAAAGTTTACCGCGGTGTTTCTGTACTTTTCCAATGCTTTTTCATGGTAATATAATGCACTTATCATAGTTTACCCTGGTTTGCCATGTTTGGTAAGTTTACCATGGTTTGTTTTTTTAATATGCTTTACCATACCTCTGTGTGCTTTACAATGCTTCCCTATGCTTTACCATACCTCTGTGTGCTTTACAATGCTTCCCTATGCTTTACCAGACCTCTGTGTGCTTTACAATGCTTCCCTATGCTTTACCAGACCTCTCCGTGCTTTACAATGCTTCCCTATGCTTTACCAGACCTCTCCATGCTTTACAATACTTCCCTATGCTTTACCATACCTCTCTGTGCTTTACAGTGCTTCCCTATGCTTTACCACACCTATCTGTGCTTTACAATGCTTCCCTGTGCTTTACCAGACCTCTCTGTGCTTTACAATGCTTCCCTATGCTTTACCAGACCTCTCTGTGCTTTACAATGCTTCCCTATGCTTTACCAGACCTCTCTGTGCTTTACAATGCTTCCCTATGCTTTACCAGACCTCTCTGTGCTTTACAATGCTTCCCTATGCTTCACCATGCTTTCACTGTGCTTTATTACACCTTGCCATGCTTTTACTATGGGGAGCTTTTATAAGGGTTAGTTTCCATAGTTTTTTTTTAAAGTTTTTTTTTTATGCTTTACCAGACCTCTGTCTGAAAGGGTTAGTGTTTAGCACAGGTTATTTTCTTTCTTTTTTGTTTCTTTCTCTTTCTTTTTCTCTCATTTCTAATCCCCCCAGCCAGGCACCTCATATCGCTCTCTCTTCTCCCATCTCTACTCTCGCCAATGTCTTTTCCTCTGTACCCTTCTCTTCTCCTCTCTCTCTCTCTCTCTCTCTCTCTCTCTCTCTCTCTCTCTCTCTCTCTCTCTGTCTCTCTCTCAATTTCAAATACACCATCTATGCAGGACCAGTTAAGCAATGCCTGTCAAGGTTATTGGGCATGTTATATATGACAGTGTCAATCACAAACTCCCTCTCTCACCTCTCCCCCCCCCACCACTCCTGTCCTCTCTTCTCTCCCTCTCAATTTTAATTTAACTTGTGTTATTATTATACATGCTGTGCACAACATTACCAAATACAAATCAAAACTCCCCCTCCTCAGCCCCCTTTCCCCCCTCGCCCCCGATACAGATGCTTCCTGACCCTGTCTTTGTGTCCCTACTTGTTCGCCCTTGACCCCCTGATCCAGCCCTCCTCTCGTTCTCTTTCTCTTCTTCACAAAAGCACCCCCCCTCTCGCTCGCTCTCTAAACCCCTCCCCGCCCCCTCTTTAATCTTTCTTTCTTTCCTTTATTAATTCGTTCCTGTTTTTTTTGGCGGTGCTCTTCAAAAAAAAAACAACAGAAAAGAAAAGAGAAACAAATTGAGAGAGAAAGAAAGAAAGATAAAAGAACAGGAAAAAGAAAGACAAAATAAGAAAGATAGAAAGGAAAGGAAAGAAAGAACAAAAGAGCGATCAAATAACAGAGAAAAGAAAGAAAGAGGTAAAATAACAGAAAAAGAAAGACGAAATAAGAAAGATGAAAAGAAAGAAAATAAAATGAATAAAGAAAGATAAAATATGAAAGAAGGAAGAAAGAAAGAATTTCCCTCTTCAGAAAGCTGGTGTGTTTTTTGTCCAGTCCTCAGTGCGTTGACTTTGCTTTTTCGAAGCACTTGACCCAGCTCCATATTTAGGAGAGAGGGAGAGAGGGTAACAATTTTACACATGGTTATACTATGCATGCCCTGTCTATACAGTAATGTCTGCCACTAGATCAGCACTTTATATAGACACCATGGTGGGTAGCTGCTGTAGTTCTGTACAATAGCAATTTTGAAACTTTACCACCGTCATTTTTCACAGTCATTTTTGCTGGTTTCACCTGCTTTTCCCGTGGTTATACTAAGCATTTACCACAGTTTACCCTGGTTTGCCTTGCTTTGTAATATGCCTTCCCATACCTCTCTGTGCTTTACAATGCTTCCCTATGCTTTACCATACCTCTCTGTGCTTTACAATGCTTCCATATGCTTTACCATACCTCTCTGTGCTATACAATGCTTCCCTATGCTTTACCAGATCTCTCTGCTTTACAATGCATCCCTATGCTTTACCAGACCTCTCTGTGCTTTACAATGCTTGCCTATGCGTTACCATGCCTCTCTGTGCTTTACAATGCTTCCCTATGCTTTACCAGACCTCTCTGTGCTTTACAATGCTTGCCTATGCTTTATCGCGCTTTCTGCTATGATTTAGTGCACTATGCTTTTACTATGGAAGCTTTTATAAAGGATAGTACAGACTCTGTATTGAAAGTGTTTTTTTTTTTAAATGCTGTATTGAAGGCCATGCCTTGCTCTATCTTTCCACAGCAGTGCAGGCACGCTTACAGAAGCTCGGCTGTGTGCTGTTAATGTGAAACGGTGCGGCGCGATTGATTGGGATTATTCTGATTTGTGCTTCGGCCCTCGGGGGAGGGCCCCTAAGAATGAACTGCAATCGAAGAGCAACAAGCGTCATGGTAATGCGAGCAGGATTGGGAATGACAAAATGTCAACAAGGCTTTGTTAGCAGCCTAATGGAGAATCAATGGACGAAACAGAGATGTCAATACTACATGCTTTATTACATTATACTGATTCCCTCCCTACCTCACTCCCTCCCTCCCTCCCTCTCTCTCTCTCCCACTTCTCTCTCCCTCTTTCTCTCTATCTCCCCTTTCTCTCTTTCCCTCCCTGCCGTTTCTCTCCCTCGCTCTCTTTATCTCCCCTTTCTCTCTCTTTCCCTTCCTGCCGTCTCTCTCCCTCGCTCTCTATCTCCCCTTTCTCTCTCTCTCCTTCCCATCTCTCCTTCCCTCCTATCTCTCCCCCATCTCCCCTCTATCCCTCCCTCTCTCTCTTTTATAAGGGAGAGGCTCTGCCCAGCACACAGCAAGCAATGCCAGCGCACTAGATCAGCACTTTATATAGACACCATGTTGGGTAGCTGCTGAAGTTCTGTACAGGGTTTTATATTAGTGTTATATAGTGCGGTCCCGCCAGCATTGCCCGTGTGCAGTACAGCACAGTGAGGCTCTGCCCAGCACATAGCAGGCAATGCCAGCGCACTAGATTAGCACTTTATATAGACACCATGGTGGGTAGCTGCTGTAGTTCTGTACAGGGTTTTATATTAGTGTTATATAGTGTGGTTCAGCATACAGCAGTGTGAGACTCTCTGCGTGTGTGTTAGTGTGTATGTGTGTGTGTCAGTGTGTGTGTGTGTGTGTGTGTGTGTGTGTGAGACTCTTACTCTGCAGCTCCTAGGCTGCGCAGTGTTAATTTATATAAACTCCCAGCAGATCATTAAGAGCGCTAACCTGTATTGAATATCTGCTCCGGAGAGACTGCTGAGAAACCCGACTCACATTTAAACACCATTAGTGGGAATTATGAGGTAAACAATCGCCCCCCTTCGGAGAGGGTTTAATTACTCAGCCTCTCTCTCTCCCCAGTGGTCTGTTACACAGCCTCATCTGCAGTGTTAAACTCTGCTGACCTGCTGCTCTGCACATTCTCTTACAAGATGCTACCCCGTTCCATACCTCCCATTCTATACCTTACATAATCTGGACCTTACATATTCCATACATCCTATGCCATACCTCATAGATGCTAGATCTTACATATTCTTTATTTTACGCATTCTGTACCTCCAGTTCTACACCTTACAGATAGATTGCAATCCCTTCTGTGTGTCAGCGCAGAGCTGCAGCAGATCTGTGCAGTGTATATCTATATATCTATATGTATTCCATGTGCCTGTCATGTACATCAATCCCTCTCTATATGGATACAGGGCCTCTGTATTAAATGCGTAGCAGACAGGAGGGCAGGGGGAGGTCTGTGATGCATCAGCCCAACAGCAGTGGCAGTTCTTCAGTCTCTCTCTCTCTCTCTCTCTCTCTCTCTCACTCTCTGCCCACTCTCTTCACACGCCATTTCATTTAGCTGATTATATTTAAGCTAATGCAGGGGTCATATTAACCCTCAGGACCCCTGGGTCGTCCGTCAAGGCGCCTACGTGTGCGTGTGTGTGTGTGAGCTGAGCTCAGAGTATTATCAGAGAAACAGGAGCTGGTGTGGGGTTTTTATGGCAATTTCCAGTCCTCAGATATGGATACTAAACATAGAACAATATTCTACTTGTTGCGTTCCAGCTCTGCAGTGTTGAGTGGAGTTATCTTTCCTATAGACATCTATACAGCTCTGCAGTGTTGAGAGTGGATATCTATTTCCTATAGACCTCTATAAAGCTCTGCAGTGTCGAGTTATCTTTCCTATAGACCTCAATACAGCTCTGCAGTGTTGAGTTATCTTTCCTATAGACCTCAATACAGCTCTGCAGTGTTGAGTTCTCTTTTCTATAGACCTCTATACAGCTCTGCAGTGTTGAGAGTGGATATCTCTTTCCTATAGACCTCTATACAGCTCTACAGTGTTGAGTTCTCTTTCCTATAGACCTCAATACAGCTCTGCAGTGTTGAGTTCTCTTTCCTATAAACCTCTATACAGCTCTGGAGTGTTGAGTGGAGTTCTCTTTCCTATAGACCTCTATACAGCTCTGCAGTGTTGAGTTCTCTTTCCTATAGACCTCTATACAGCTCTCTTCTCCCCTCCTATAGAATATAGTTGATCCTTTGTCTGCTGGAGAGGTGTGTGGAGGGGGAGGGGGTTTCTGACCTATTAACCTCTCTCCCACCCCACCACCCACCCCCACCCCCGACGCTGTCAGTGATTGAAAGTCTGCCCCTCCCACCCACATGAGTGACAGCTATAGCCATTGTCCAAATTGGCTGCTGGGGGGGACCTCGCAGGATGCGTCTTCAAACACTGTGAGAGGAGAGGAGAGGAGAGGAGAGCAGGGCCCTGCTCATTCAGAGTTTATTAGGACTGAGACATCATCAAAAAAAACCCAACAACTATATGAACGTAATTTAGATCTTTTAATTTAACATCATGTAATCAAAAGAAACTACAAAATGATATCAGAAATAAAGTCTATCGGAAGCCATAATAGTAGTACAGCAATGTTTTAGTCAGTTTTTTCTGTTAAGTAGTATCTGGGAAAACTACAAAGCAGTGGTGTGTAATTCAGTATGTTAAAACATAACCTTGTTCCAGCAGGTTTCATTCGACAGTATGAAGCAAAATGAAGTTAATTCTATAGCGGGTGATGCTGCAAAACGTTTGGTGCGTAGCTGTAGCTGTGAACGCTGGGGTGTGTTTGGACTGGCTCGCTTGTTCTGCCTGGGTTCTGGTTCTGGTTTGCTCCTGCAGGGCTGGGGTCCGGTGTTATAGAAAGACCCTGCTCCCCTCAGTGCGTTTATAATGACTGACAATCACTGGAGAACACATCGTTCCTGTCCTCTCTGCGGCTTGTGGGTAACATGAGACTGGAGAGGAGTTTATGAGAAAATCAATACGGGGAGAGGGAGGGAGAGAGAGAGGGAGATGGAGAGAGAGAGGGAGGGATGGAGAGAGAGAGAGGGAGGGAGATGGAGAAGGAGATGGAGATTGAGATAGAGGGATAGGGAGAGAAAGAGACAAAAAAAGTGAAAAGAGGTGTCAGAAATCTCTGCTGTGCATAATATTGCAGCCTGCAGCCTCCTCACTGGAAGTGCAGAGGAAATGTGCTCATTATCTTAGAAAAGTTCCTCACAGTAAAAGCACAGTAAAAGCACAGTGAAAGCGTGGTAAAGCATGGGCAAACATTGTAAAGCACAGAGAGATATGGTAAAGCATAGGGAAGCATTGTAAAGCACAGAGAGGTGTGGTAAAGCATAGGGAAGCATTGTAAAGCACAGAGAGGTCTGGTAAAGCATAGGGAAGCATTGTAAAGCACAGAGGGGTATGGTAAAGCATAGGGAAGCATTGTAAAGCACAGAGAGGTATGGTAAAGCATAGGGAAGCATTGTAAAGCACAGAGAGGTGTGGTAAAGCATAGGGAAGCATTGTAAAGCACAGAGAGGTATGGTAAAGCATAGGGAAGCATTGTAAAGCACAGAGAGGTGTGGTAAAGCATAGGGAAGCATTGTAAAATATAACCATGAGAAAAGCATGGGGGGGAAACGCAAGACTACCATGTTAAACTTCTGTGGTGATTTTTCTGTCTCACTTTCTTGCCTCCCTGGCTTCCTTCTCTCTTCCTTTATTACCTCCCTTCCAGTTGTCTTGTTTCTCCCTCCCTCTCTGTCCCCCCGTCAGCGTCCCAGCTGTGAGATGAGATGAGATAGCACCCCACCCCCTCCTTCTGCATTAAAATTCATGTATTTTTCTTTAAAGCAGAAAAAAATCAATAGTGTTTACTATGTATGAGAGCTGAGGGAGCAGAGACTAGCCAGGGGGTGAGGGGTTGGGGGAGGGGTTTGAGGGAGGCAGACTGCCCTTATTAATAGTCACGGCAGCCCTGGGCCAAGGTTAAAGCCGTTTTGGTGTAAAAGCCAGGCAGCTCGCTGGCAGGACACTGACACTGACAGACTGGGGGGGATCAATATGAGGAGACGATCGTTCAGAAATTATGAAGTGAGACGGCTGCAGCGTGTGTGTATTAGAATGTATTCCACTGTGCTCTAGTGCTGCTCGAACACATCGTTCAATTATCAGAATCGAGCTCTCCGCAGAAATCGGGCACTGACAATCAGGAAGAGAGGGGAGAAACAGAGAGGGAGACAGAAGAGAGAGGGGAGAGAGGGAGACAGAAGAGAGAGAGAGAGGAGCAGTTATCGTGAATGAGGACGGGGCTGAATAACCCGGCTGAGCCCCCAAAGGGTGAAATAAACACAGAAGCTCTCTGTAGCGTTCATTGAGTGTTTATACCCCCTTCAGGCACTGTGTAGAATTGAACCACGTTGGGTTTGCTGTCTATGGATCTATTTTTTAATGCATATGTGTGTGTGTGTGTGGGGCAGGGGGGGCTCAAAGTTATGACAGGGCGACTTATCGAACTCCAGAGAGTTCACGCAGACTTGTTTTCAAATTTCTGAAAACTCAATACTTTCTCTGCCAAACAATGTTTGGCAGAGAAAGTATTTTCAAAACCTATTTTTTAACAGCTGATGTCGGAGAATATCAGAGAGAGAGGGAGAGGGAGATGGAGAGAGAGAGAATTGGAGTGAAAGCATTGACAATGTGATTGTCTTTGGGATCTACAAACACCAGCTGCTTTATTGAACCGAGGGAGAGCAGGGTCTGTCTGTCTGTGTAGCACACTAGCTATCTATCACTCCTCGTATTATGTAGTTAGCTGCTCTGCAGTATTGAAACCTCCCGACAGACGAAGCAACACAGTCCAGCAGACAGGACTGTGGCTGTGTTCACAGCTTGAATCATTACATTGTGTTGAACACGTACAGCACAGTATACTGCGTATTGAAATGTGATGAATGAAACTCCTCTAATCCAGGCAATGCCTGGCACTGTATTCTATTAATGAAATTGCGCTAATCCAGGCAATGCCTGGCACTGTATTCTGAGCTCCACAGCAGAGCAGGTGTATTTGACTCTTTCCGGGCAGCATATTGAAAATAAATGCGATTGATGAACACACTATCGTGGCCCGTCTGCAATGCAGAGTATTATATTCGAGTTCCACAGCCCCGGATTTGTGTTGTAATGCTTCTCATCTATACAGATGTACAGTAGCTGGTCAAGTTCATTATTCTACCTGCCAGATTCTTTCCCCATCTCAACGGAAGTCGGTGTCTGTTTCCTTAGAGACTGTTTCCACAGCAACCTGTTCCCTGGGGGTGGGGGGGTGGGGAGGTGGGGAGGGAGGCATTGTGATGTCACGCATTCTTAATGAACCACCTCCTCCATTTCTCTCTCTCTTTCTCTCTATCTATTTCTTTCTTTCCCCGGTTTCTCACCCACCCCCTCCTCCTCCTACTCCTCCTCCCCTTTATCATCAACCTCTTTATTTTTCTTTTTTTGTCTTTCTTTCTTTCTTTCTTCCTCCCGTAAGGGTATAACGACAAGGCAAAGTCTGGCTATGAACTTGAGCATGATCTAGCATACTAATAATGATCTCTCCCCTCCCTCTCTCTCTCTCTCTCTCCCTCAGTCCCTCCCTCTCCATCCCTCCCCATCCCTCCCTCTCTCTCCATCCCTCCCTCCATTTCTCTTCTTCCCCCACAAATTAAAATTCAAATAAGCTGGATGACAAGACAATTAATTATTTTTGCCATAGCAGTTTACAATCAGTGTGAGCTATGCTTGTTGTTGCACATAATGCAATCTCTCTCCCACTCTCACCTTCCCTCCATCCATCTCTCTCTTTCTCTCTCTCTCTCCCCCCTTCCCTCCACCCTCTCCTCCTCCTCCTCCTCTCTCAAGTTCAACTTCAAATTAGCTTTATTGGCATGAGAAGATTATTCGGGTCAACGCAGGTTAACAGGATAGGCATGGAATTAAATTGAATACACAAGCAAGTGTTTGTTGTATTAATCTCCGTCACACACTCCCTCTCTCCTCCCCTCCCCTTTCTCTCAAATTCATAATCAAATTCAAAAGGTCTTTATTGGCATGACACGTCATACAGCAGTTGCCAAAAGTTAATGTAGCAAATGTAGAGAAATATTTAACATCCCCCTTTCATCAAGAAACCCTTTTCTGCCAGCTCGACAGGATATTCCCTCTCTCTCTCCATTCTCTCTCTCTCCCTCTCTCTCTCTCTCCCTCTCCCTCACTCCTTCTCCTTCTCCCTCTCCCTCTCTCCCTGTCCCTCTCTGCTTCTCCCTCTCCCTCACTCCCTCTCCCTCTCACTCTTTCCCTCTCTCTCCCCACTGTACACCATGATAATACACAATAATAACCTTTGTAAAAAAAATTAAATAATAGAAAGAGAGAAAGCAAGCTGCAGTTTAGTGTCAAATAAAAACAGTACTGACGAGGGAGAGAGAGTGGGAGAGAAGGAGATTGGGAAAGAGAAAGAATCAGAGAAATAGAGAGAGAGCGTTGTAGAAAGAAAGGAATCCCTCTCTTAATCTATTGATCCTCGGTGAGGGAATTGAGCCAGGAGTGCAGTGTAGCGACTCGGCTAATCAATACACATAATTGCCGGATCCCCCCCCCCCGCACTGGGATCGCTCAATTTAGAAAGGGCTTCCCTCGAACGATTTGTTTTTCCACTTTCTCACGCAAATCAATCGCGTAACCCTTCCAATTCCACCGCCCAGCCTCACACAGTGCTGAGAAAAATCTAACAAAATACTCCGAGAGACTTGTACAAATATAATGACAAACGTTCCGGCTGGAAGTCTTTCTCACTCTCTTCAATAGAAATACTGAAGGGAACTTAAATGAATTCAACGACAGGTGTTTCAGTAGAAGTCTTTCTCAGTCTCTTCAATTGATTTACAAATACATAAAGAAACATAGGGAATTCAACGACAAACGTTTCACCTGGAAGTCTTTCTCAGAGTCTGCAATAGAAATGCTAAAAGGAATTTCTCAGTGTCTTCAACTGATTTAGAAATACTAAAAGACATTTCATAAATTCTAGGAATGCGTTTCGCCTGGAAGTCTGCCGGATCGCAGGCACACTGCATGAAGAAGGCAGGTCTCGTGGCTGTCGACTTGTTTTTCGAGTCGCTCATTTCTAGCCCAGGCATCGGTTTTCAGTTGTTTTAAGCGGCTGACTCAGGGAGTGTCTCGCTCTGGATTACACTGACCCGAGACTGCATTGCACAGGCCGTGACGCGCTGGACTGCAGGATAGCCAGCCACGGAGGGCAGGCCGACTGTCACTCAAACACACCATTGGAACAGCAGCAACCCCCTCCCTCATAAAAGTGTCCCCTAGTAAAAGCACAGCAAAGTGTAACCAAACACAGTGAAAGCATGGTAAAGCATTTTAAAGCACAGAGAGGTATGGTAAAACATAGGGGGGAAGCATTGTAAAGCACAGAGAGGTCTGGTAAAGCATAGGGAAGCATTGTAAAGCACAGAGAGGTGTGGTAAAGCATAGGGAAACATTGTAAAGCACAGAGAGGTCTGGTAAAGCATAGGGAAGCATTGTAAAGCACAGAGAGGTCTGGCAAAGCATAAGGGGGAAGCATTGTAAAGCACAGAGAGGTATGGTAAAGCATAGGAAAGCATTATAAAGCACAGAGAGGTCTGGCAAAGCACAGGGAAGCATTGTAAAGCACAGAGAGGTCTGGTAAAGCATAGGGAAGCATTGTAAAGCACAGAGAGGTATGGTAAAGCATAGGGAAGCATTGTAAAGCACAGAGAGGTGTGGTAAAGCATAGGGAAGCATTGTAAAGCACAGAGAGGTGTGTTAAAGCATAGGGAAGAATTGTAAAGCACAGAGAGGTATGGTAAACCATGTTAAAAACAAACCATGGTAAACTAACACTGTGTCTGTCGGTGTGTGTCTGTGTCTCTGTCCACATGTGTGTGTGTGTGTGTGTGTGCGTTGGTGTGTGTGTGCGTTGGTGTGTGTGTCGGTGTGTGTGTGTGTGTGTGTGCGTGTCTCATGCACCGTTTCTCACTTTAATTATTTAGGTGCGAGGTGCAATTTTATTTTTCCGAGCGCGTCGGAGGCCCGGAGCCAGAAAACAAACCAGGAACCTGACCTTCCTACAAAACAGAGCCCTGAAGGGAGTGAGTGAGAGAGAGGGAGAGAGGGAGGGAGAGAGGGACGATTGAATTAAAGAGAAAAATTTAGCAGAGCAAGCAAGAGGGGAGAGAAGGGAGGGGGGAGAGAAAGAGAGAAAAATGGAGAGAGGGAGGGAATCAGTCATAAATAACACGCCACAATCACACTGCTGTATAATGAAAGAGAAGTTCTTGTGTCAAAGTCAACCGACACACAGACACACACACACAGACACACACACACATTGATTGAGACTACTGGCCAATTATCAGCCAATAACCTCATGGATCGTGTGGAAAGAGCGGGCTTACCTGCTGTGCGCTGTAGGGTAACCCAATCAAAACATTTTCCTCCTGATGTGCAGCCTCAAAAGTGTTTCATTTTCAGCTTTTCCAAAACGAGAAGTCTTTCTCAGCGTCTTCCTCTGAACATCAGGACTTCTGTGGTTTCTCGTTGAATTCATCAAGTTTCTTGTAGTGTTTTTATTATTATTATTATTATTATTATTATTATTTATTTATTTATTTATTGATTGATTGATTTATTTATTTATTTCTTAGCAGACGCCCTTATCCAGGGTGATTTACAATTGTTACAAAATATCACATTGCAGAATAACACACTGCAGATAAGAGCAGTTATAAAGTACAATAAAACCAGTAGCAAATAAGATCAAATTCAAATAAGAGCAAAAAACAGAGAACCCAGTAAATAATTCCATGTAAGAGCGAGTTTGACTCAGAGCAGTTAACTTATATTGAAAGTATTTGCTTATACGAGTGAAGTCCAGTAAGAGCACGCAGTAAATACGATGAATGGATGAGAATGATTTCAAATAAGAGCAATGACAAAAAACCTGAATACGGATACCTATAAGAGTGAAATCAAGTACAAGACAGAGGGAGCAGTTATAATTAAGAGGTGTGGAGCAGTTCAGTGCCAGTACAGGCTGTGGTTTTCTCGTTGAAATCTCAAGTTTCTTATAGTGTTTTAGAATTGTAATTCCAATATATTTTAATGCCCTATATTTTAGAAAATATTTTATTCAGTACATTTAATATTGATGGTAATATTGTGTTCTAATGTACTGCACCACGTATACTTTAATATATATTTAAAATATCCTGCATTGAACATAGCAGAGAAAAATAGATGAAAAACACATTGTCTGATCAATTTCATGCATTTCTGTTTTGAAATATATTGCACCATGAAAAATATATTTTAAAATATATAATTTTTTTTCATAAGGGGACAGATAGACAGACAGGCATGCAGACAGACAGACAGACAGAGAGACAGACAGGCATGCAGACAGACAGACAGACATGCAAACAGACAGACAGACAGACACGGTCGCCTGTTGATTTTTTTTGAGTGAGGACCACTAAGAACAGATTTAGGCTCAGGGCAGGCAGCGGTGAACAACTCGACTGGATTTTTAATTGATCAGATACGGTTAAACACGTTACACCTCATTCACCTCACACCAGCAGTACAGAGAGAGAGAGAGAGAGAGAGAGAGAGACAGAGAGAGAGAGAGAGAGAACCTGGCTTCGAGTGAGTCGTTTTTTTTTTAAACCACATTGATTTTTGTTTTTATCCAGTGTTTAATGAAATTGAGTAGATGTATTATTATTATTATTATTAGTAGTAGTAGTAGTAGCAGTATATTCTTATTGTTTATTTATATAAAAAAGGCCAAATTTCTATTTCTGATTTTTTCCACCCAAATATTGTGAGCGGATTTGCCAGCCGACAGACAGACAGAAATAAAACTGTTTTGCGGTTATTTTCTTCTCTCGTCAGTTTTAAAAGGAAAAATGTAAAGCATCTCTCTCTCTCTCTCTCTCTCTCTCTCTCTCTCTCTCTCTCTCTCTCTCTCTCTCTGTGGCCGGCTGTTCATTTTCAGCTGCGTTTTATTAGAAAAAGAGGAAAAAATAGATTTAAAAAAAACAACAAAAAAAAACAGAAGCGGTGTGTCGTGCCACAATTACAGCAGCACCGGCACTTATTTATGTCATGGTCAGTTTTTATAAGAAGAGGAGGAGAGAAAAGAAAGAAACAAAGAAAGAAAAATAACTATTGCACTGTTACAATGATTATTATTATTATTATTATTATTATTATTATTATTATTATTATTATTATTATTCAGAGTGAACATAAAAATCTTTTTCGTTCCCTAGTCTCTGTTCCTTGGTCTTTATTAGAAAGCCCTCCTGAGAATTTCAGCTGCAGTTTTATTGTGAAGGGAGCTATACAGAGGAGGCGGGCGGCGGTCGCTGAAAAAGCCCCGAGCCAGACCGCTTGTTGCAGTCCCCCCTCACCGGGGCCCCAGCTGCACCGATCGATCGAAACTCACAGCAATAAACCATTTTCATTGTCATCTGCCCTGAATACAGAACTGAGGGAGAGGAGGAGGAGGAGGAGGAGAGGAGAAGGGGGGAGTGGAGAGAGCGAGAAAACAGAGAGAGAGAGAGAGAGAGAGAGAGATATGTTGTGCTAGAACAACCATCGTCCTTCCTATTTTAATAATCGGGTTAATGCGCTTTAGTTAGTCCGATAATCATTAAACAAGTATTTATTTATTTTTAAATCTCTCGCGGGTTTATTTATGAGCTGCGGTGAGTGATTTTTAACCTTCTTGCTAACGGAGTCATCCATTTAGATTTACCACAAAGAGACTGAGATTAAGGATGCCATTAAAACGCGGTTGAATTAATATCTAATACACGTTTAATACACACACACGCTCCCTCTCTGTATCTATCTCTCCTGACTGTTTTTATCATAACACAATGCAATCTCAAGCCCCATCTGTATAAATATCACCTCTCTCCAGCGTTAATATACAACAAAGATGCCTAAATATTTAAATGCTGACCTGAAAAACAGTAAATGCTAAAATGTAATTTTTTTTTTTTTTTTTATGTCCACCTTTTAAAGACTTTCTGTTTCACCATCAGTGAATTATCAAACACAATAAACAAAAAATAAATAATTAAAAAAAAATAACAACAGGCACGTGAAATGTCCTTTTCTTGTACTGGACAGAGCGACCTTTAGCAGAAATATTTTCCGATGCAGCGGCAAGGTGTCTTTTTTCGCTGAAGATATTGTATAGAAATGGTGCAGCTCTATGCAGTGCGCGTTCAATCATTTACTGGAAGGAAGCGAACTAAACCGGCTGCCAGGTTCCTGAATGCAGTGTAACAGGCAGCGCGGCAGGCAGGCAGGCAGACGTTTGCTGTATTTATTTTCAAGTGATAAAAAAATTGTATATTGATGCTGTGGGAATTTTCACAGGGAACGAAAAAAGGCACGGCAATGGGTGCATTTAACGGAAATCGTGAAATCCACTATAAACCGTGAAAACAATGCAGCCTTACCCACGTGGCTAACAGTTGTGCAAAGCACTTCAGATGGATGGTATTCTTTTCTCAGCTGCTTTAGCAGGGCTTGGTTGGTTTCTGTTTGCTGTGTTTTCTGTTTTCAAACCCCTGAGTGATAAAGTTTCAGAGTGACTGGGAAGGAGAGGGCCGTTTCATTGGCTTGTTTCTTCAATTGAGCGCTTCAGTGCTTTTAATGTGATTCATTACAACACAAGGACAAAGTGAGTCACACCGACAAACGCCTTCATCAGCTGACTGTGCGCGCCTGTGTGTGTAGTGATAATGAACCAACAAGATAATGAACCAGCCGCCTTCTCAAAGTGTGCTGCTGTGGTATCCCGCCTGGTAAAAGCACAGCACAGTGTAGTAAAGCACAATGAAGATCATCTCTCTCTCTCTATCTCTCTCCCTCTCCTTCTCTTCCTTCCCCTTTCCCCTCTCCCTATACCTACCTCCTTCTCACTTCTAGATCTCTCTCTCTCTCTCTCTCTCTCTCTCTCTCTCTCTCTCTCTCTCTCTCTCTCTCTCTCCAGGCCTGCCCCCTGGGACCGCGCTCTAATAATGTATTTGATCGACTCGCGGCAAGCGTACAAGCGATTATTGTCTTGTAGGGAGTCAAAAGTATTGATCCACGGAGAAATATGAGTGTGGAAATGGAGGCGGCTTGTCAGATACAATAACCACAGACTCCCGGGAGCATTGCACAGACACACACTGAGTCTCCTTTAATTACCACTGTGAACAACACAACACACACTAAACACTGTGCTCCCTATCCATACACACACACACTGACACACACACACACTGACACACACACACACACACACCCTGACACACACACACACACACACACACACACACACACACACACACACAGACACACACACACACACTGACACACACACACTGACACACATACACACACACACTGACACACACACACACTGACACACACACACACACACACCCTGACACACACACACACACACACACACACACACACACACTTTGACACACACACAGACACTGACACACACACACACACACACTGACACACAGACACTGACACACACACACATACACACACTCTGCTCTCTCCTCTTTTTGCACATAAATGCTGAAAGAAACCTAATTCCATGGCAGACGTTTTAAACAGAAGCCGTTCTCAGTGTCTTCAATTAAAGACTTTCACGCTTGTCATTGAAGCCATTAAGTTATTTTTTGTATTCGTTACTCACTGGGGCAATATTATTAATATTATTATCAGTATTATTATTTATTTATTTTTCTGCTGGTATTAATAGTGGCGGCAGTTTCTTTCTCTCTTCCTTCTTTTCTTTCACTCCTTCCTTCATCTCAGTCTCTTGAGAAACACAATTCAAAAATAATAACCCCCCCCCACCCCCCCATATAGAGGTTGCCATGGCTTCAATACTTGGACACTGCAATCTCTCAGCGACCTTATGAAAATAAAAAAAGAAGGAGGGAGGGAGGGAGGGAGGTCAGGAGAAACGGTGTTACTCCATCACTGACCAGCCGCACTCTCTGATTGGCGGACGGTGTCGTTGTCAGGGCAACAGTATCGAGAGGTCTTGTCTTGTAGAGTGGTACAGAGTGGGGAAATACACATTTATAATATATAGTGGACCCTGATATTGATGCAATACAGCTATCTGAAATGTCTTTATAATATATAGCAGACCCTGATATGATGTGATACAGCCCTCTGAAATGTCTTTATAATATACAGCAGACCCTGATATGATGCGATACAGCCCTCTGAAATGTCTTTATAATATACAGCAGACCCTGATATTGATGCGATACAGCCCTCTGAAATGTCTTTATAATATATAGCAGACCCTGATATGATGAGATACAGCCCTCTGAAATGTCTTTAATAATATACAGCAGACCCTGATATTGATGCGATACAGCCCTCTGAAATGTCTTTATAATATACAGCAGACCCTGATATTGATGTGATCCAGCCCTCTGAAATTTCTCTATATAATATATAGCACTGGACCGTCACATGTATCGTGATGCCTATCTTATCGCAGCCTGCATATCATGATGTGTATTGTATCGTGACAGTAGAGTATCGTTAGTATTTACTACAGGACATCTCACTGTCTGTCTGTCTGTCTGTCTCTCCCCCTCGCTCTTCTTCTAGTCTGGCATGAGTCTCCCTCCTACCCCACCCCCCCAAAAAAAATATCCTACAGGCATCTCATCAAATATAGATTACAAAGAAAATTATGATTCTGAGACAGATGTAAGGGGGGTGTGGGGGGAGAGGGAGAGAAAACTGAAGAACTGAGGATTGTAAACCTATAATCTGTCTTTTAAATTGCATTTTCTCTCTCAGTCTATCAAAGATCTTGTGGGTTTATGTGTCACCAGAACACCTTGAAGGAATTGCAGCCTTATTATGTCTTCTTCTTCTTCTTCTTCTTCTTCTTCTTCTTCTTCTTCTTCTTCTTAATAATAATAATACTTACAAGCAGTCAGTAGTACTAGTAGTATTATTATAGCAGTGTGGTGTGTTTTCAAACGATACAAACATTATTCATATATGGAAACTAAGCCACATGTTGCGTTAGATGAAGATTTGTTCTGTTGAATTTCGTACTGGTGTATTTCATACATTCCACTAGGGGGCAGAGTGTTGGGGAGGCAGGTCAATGGTTACACTGTGGTGTACAAGCTGTGCTCAGAGAGGAGATGTGACAAGCCCCCAGGTTGTGACGACGGATACAGAAAAACGACACACAAAGTGATTCTGAACGACAGTATATTAGTTAAAAGCACTTAAGCACATGCAAATCCAACTTCTAAATTAGGATCACACACCGTCACATGACTTGAGCGAATCAGGAAAGCTGTTCAATCCCTCTGTATATCACACTGCACACATTTGTCCATACACCGGTATATATATATATGTATGTATGTATGTATGGGGACTGCCGGAGAATATGATATCTTTATTGTTACAGTAATATATTCATACAGTTTGTTGTAATAAATCAGATAGGACATGTGCTTTAACCCTGATAAAAAAAATGACCGTGTTAATCTACAGTCATTTCCCATGGTTATATACAACGCGTATACCATGCCATTCATCTCTGGACTTTACAACACTAACCTATGCTTTACCATTCCTCTCTGTGCTTTACAATGCTTCCCTATGCTTTACCATACCTCTCTGTGCTTTACAATGCTTCCCTATGCTTTACCACACCTCTCTGTGCTTTACAATGCTTCCCTATGCTTTACCAGACCTCTCTGTGCTTTACAATGCTTCCCTATGCTTTACCAGACCTCTCTGTGCTTTACAACGCTTCCATAAGCTTTACCACACCTCTCTGTGCTTTACAATGCTTCCCTATGCTTTACCAGACCTCTCTGTGCTTTACAATGCTTCCCTATGCTTTACCACACCTCTCTGTGCTTTACAATGCTTCCCTATGCTTTGCCAGACCTCTCTGTGCTTTACAATGCTTCCCTATGCTTTTCTTTAAACTGTGATTTGTTATCACGCCTCGCTTCACTCTGACTCTGGGAAGCTTTGATAAGGGCAGGGCTGGGTTTTTGTTCGGCCGCTTTGTTTAATTTGTGTCGGCGCGTGCTGGGGTCCTGTGCACAGCGTGGTCCCAAGCAGCACACCATTGTCGGATTTCCTTTGTTCTGTGGGCTTTCTCTTTGTGTATGTGTGTGTGTGTGTGTGTGTGTGTGTGTGTGTGTGTGTGTGTGTCCAACCTCTCAGACACAAAGCATTCAGGAGAGGAGAGCAGTCAAGGACACAAGTGGGGCAAGGGTGCCCTCTCCTGGACCTTACCCAGTATTGCAAGCCAGGTTCGAGATAACAGAGCTGTATCAGTGAGCTCTGTAGGAGTCATTAAAAGCAAAAAAAGAAAATTGTCTCAGAGTGTATGTGTCAGTGTCTGTATTGTGTGTATGTGTGTGTTTGTGTGTGTGTGTCAGTGTGTCTATATTGTGTGTGTGTCAGTGTGTCTGTATTGTGTGTGTGTGTATTGCCTGTGTGTATAAAGTGTGTGTGTGTCAGTGTGTGTGTGTATCAGTGTGTGTCTGTATTGTGTGTGTATTGTGTGTGTGTGTCTGTATTGTGTGTCTGTATTGTGTTTGTGTGTGTTAGTGTGTGTGTGTGTATGTTTCAGTGTGGAATATCTATTTTTAGATGTGCTGTGGTTCCTGTAATGCCTGTGGCAGGGCAGCCCCTGCTCAGTCCGCAGTTATTTCAGGAGGTTCGGGGTTATTTAGGGAAGCAGAAGGAGAGAGAGAGAGAGAGAGAGAGAGAGAGAGAGAGAGAGAGAAAGTAGGAAAGAATAGTCTAATTTAGTCTACTCTAACATTAACCCGCTAGCGCCACCTAGCCCCCCCAGATTGGAACCCAGGCCTCCAGAGGAAGATGAAAGGCTGGTCTAGTGCATTAACATTAACCCGCTAGCACCACCTAGCCCCCCAGATTGGAACCCAGGCCCCCAGAGGAAGGTGGAAGGCTGGTAATTTAACCCAGTCCCTCACTAACATGCTTGTTACAGGGCTTCGTTAAATATATATCTTGGAATGATCACATTAAAAATCGCAGCGTTTTGAAGATTTTAAACCAGCTCTTTTGAGTGCGGGTGATAAGGAGTTCTCCAATCTAATCCACGGATTAAAAAAAAACATGGAGTGCTCTGTAGCCCGAGGCATTGCAGAGCTCACCTACAAAAAGGAAGAAAAAAAAGAAACGATTTGTTTTCTGCCTGTTAGCCACGCATACTGAGTCTTACAAGAGAACGCCATTCCGTAATCTGCTAGACAATTAGTGGTAAGCTCTATAGACTAGACTGTATTGAATTCGCTGGCTCTCAGATCCCCAGTACAGCACTGAGTTCTCTATACTAGACTGTATTGAATTAGCTGGCTCTCAGATCCACAGCACTGAGTTCTCTATACTAGACTGTATTGAATTAGCTGGCTCTCAGATCCCCAGTACAGCACTGAGTTCTCTATACTAGACTGTATTGAATTCGCTGGCTCTCAGATCCCCAGTACAGCAATGAGTTCTCTATACTAGACTGTATTGAATTAGCTGGCTCTCAGATCCCCAGTACAGCACTGAGTTCTCTATACTAGACTGTATTGAATTAGCTGGCTCTCAGTTCCCCAGTACAGCACTGAGTTCTCTATACTAGACTGTATTGAATTAGCTGGCTCTCAGATCCCCAGTACAGCACTGAGTTCTCTATACTAGACTGTATTGAATTAGCTGGCTCTCAGATCCCCAGTACAGCACTGAGTTCTCTATACTAGACTGTATTGAATTAGCTGGCTCTCAGATCCCCAGTACAGCACTGAGTTCTCTGTACTAGACTGTATTGAATTAGCTGGCTCTCAGATCCCCAGTACAGCACTGAGTTCTCTATACTAGACTGTATTGAATTAGCTGGCTCTCAGATCCCCAGTACAGCACTGAGTTCTCTATACTAGACTGTATTGAATTAGCTGGCTATCAGATCCCCAGTACAGCACTGAGTTCTCTGTACTAGACTGTATTGAATTAGCTGGCTCTCAGATCCCCAGTACAGCACTGAGTTCTCTGTACTAGACTGTATTGAATTAGCTGACTCTCAGATCCCCAGTACAGCACTGAGTTCTTTACACTAGACTGTATTGAATTAGCTGGTGCATGCCTCAATTAGCAAGCTTGTTTTATTACTTGGCAGTTGTAACTGATATGAGCAGTTCAATAAGCTAGTTAAAAAATAAAAACAATGTATTTATTCTGTGTTTCTGTTATGAAGACTGTACTGGAGCAAGGGAACGAGGGAGTGAGTGAAAGTTTCCTGTGGGGGCCATGCACTTCTCCACTGAGGTTAGCTTTCCTTCCCTCTGTCTTTCTCTCCTCCGTTCCCCTCTCTCTCTCTCTCTTTCTGTCTCTTGGTCTATCGGTCACATCCGCCTCTAGAGAGGGGGAGTGGAGAAGTAAAGGAAGGTGGGCGGAGAGAGGGAGGGAGGAGGGTGGAGAGAGAGAGAGGGGAGAAAGTGATTAGCTGTATCCCTCAGCGGCTGCTATAGAGTAGCAGGGGGAAGTCTTGAGCCTGAGAGACAGACAGAGAGACAGAGAGAGAATGATGGTTCACTCAAACCTCTGGATCCCAGGTAGGTGAAACGCTTTCAAATCTTCACTTACCTATTAATCAAGAAATCAATCGATCTGAAAATGGATCCATTGTTTCTGTATTTATCTAAATATTAACTCCTCCCACCCCCATGTGTTTATATAGATACCATGTTGGGTAGCTGCTGTAGTTCTGTACAGGGTTTTATATTAGTGTTATATAGTGCGGTCCCGCCAGCATTGCCCTGTGTACAGTACAGCACAGCGAGGCTCTGCCCAGCACACAGCAGGAAATGCCAGCGCACTAGATCAGCACTTTATATAGACACCATGGTGGGTAGCTGCTGTAGTTCTGTACAGGGTTTTATATTAGTGTTATATAGTGCGGTCCCGCCAGCATTGCCCTGTCTGCAGTACAGCACAGCGAGGCTCTGCCCAGCACACAGCAGGCAATGCCAGCGCACTAGATCAGCACTTTATATAGACACCATGGTGGGTAGCTGCTGTAGTTTTGTACAGGGTTTTATATTAGTGTTATATAGTGCGGTCCCGCCAGCATTGCCCTGTGTACAGTACAGCACAGCGAGGCTCTGCCCAGCACACAGCAGGCAATGCCAGCACAGAGTAAGACACTATAAAAGCCAGTAGTAATGCAGCAGGCAGACTTGAAAAGTCGTACTGTATGCTGTGGTTGAAGTGTGTGTCACACAGTGCTGAGGTGTTAAACTCAGAGAGCAGGGTCTGTAGCCACTGCAGCCCTGCACCCTAACTAGATCATTTATTTTAATAGAGCTTCTTTTGAATTAGCTACATATCATTTTATTATTTTACACAAATGCAGTTGTATTATTATTATTATTATTATTATTATTATTATTATTATTATTATTATTATTATTATTCTATTAACATTAACCCGCTAGCGCCACCTAGCCCCCCAGATTGGAACCCAGGCCTCCAGAGGAAGGTGAAAGGCTGGTCTAGTGCATTAACATGAACCCGCTAGCGCCACCTAGCCCCCCAGATTGGAACCCAGGCCTCCAGAGGAAGGTGAAAGGCTGGTCTAGTGCATGAACATGAACCCGCTAGCGCCACCTAGCCCCCCAGATTGGAGTCCAGGCTCCAGAGGAAGGTGGAAGGCTGTTGTTTAGCTCATTGGTTGTAAGCTGTGGTGCAGCGCGCTGCCTGTCTGGCTCATGTTGCTGCAGAATGCAGGGGAAGTGAGATCTCAGGTTCATAGCTGGCTAGTGGTGTGTGTAGCTGGGAGCGCTGAGCTGTAAAGATCAGTTAGTCAGACAGTCACAGGAGCATGCTGCCTGCCTGCTCACCAACACAAATTACTGCTCCTCTCTCTCTCTCTCTCTCTCTCTCTCTCTCTCTCTCTCTCTCTCTCTCTCTCTCTCTCTCTCTCTCTCTCTCCTCTCTGTCTTTCTATCTTTCTTATTTTCTTTCTTTCCTCGTTTCTGTCTTTCTCGCCTTTATATAAACACCATGTTGGGTAGCTGCTGTAGTCCTATACAGTTTTTATAGTGTTATATAGTGTGCAAGTGTGTGTGAGAGAGTTAGTGAATGTGCAAGTGTGTGTGTGTGTGTGTGTGTGTGTGTGTGAGAGTTAGTGAATGTGCAAGTGTGTGTGTGTGTGCATGTGTTAGTATGTGTTAGTGTGTGTGAGTGTGTGTGTTAGTGTGTGTGTGTGTGTGTGTGAGAGTGTGTGTTTCACACCAAGGGGGTATTTTTATCTTGAATTGTCAGTAAGTGCGTGGCTTGTCTTCTCCCCCCCAGACAGAGGGAAATCTTAAGAGGAAATGAAACTGGCAGCTCAGATATTTTAAAACTAGCAAACTTACAGTCCTCGACAAAAGAACAAGACGAATTCCAGTTAAACCTGGCTGTGTCTCTCCCATTGCTAGCAGAGCTCTGCTGCCACCTGCTGGACATTCAAACATTCCAGCACTGCCTCTAGATTCAAGCGTGCTGCTGTATGCTGAATCTGCTGTGATTAAAGTATTGGAAGAGTTTCTGTTCTTCTCACTGTGGCAGGTGTGAATTATTATCACCCCCCACCACCACCACCACCACCCTGTGGTAAGCTGGTTTACTGCTAGAGACTCAGCTATCACTGAGAACTGGCCTGGGTGTGAAATCAACTGGGATAAAATAAAAGCCACAGTTTATTTTCAGTTTGAATTTTCACTAACGTCTGATCTTATAAAAATAAGTGTATGTAAAAATAAATTGTAATTTCTTTAGAATATATGTTAGACCCTGATATTGATGTGATACAGCCCTCTGAAATGTCTTTATAATATATAGCACTAGACCCTGATATTGATGTGATACAGCCCTCTGAAATGTCTTTATAATATATAGCACTAGACCCTGATATTGATGTGATACAGCCCTCTGAAATGTCTTTATAATATATAGCACTAGACCCTAATATTGATGTGATACAGCCCTCTGAAATGGCAGATGCTGATAGTCATGTATTCTAAGAAATGAATACCATGGGATTTAGGTTATTTTAAAAGTTTGAGAAGACTGTAGTCTTAGGTATCAGCAAGTCAAAATGCAGCAAATCTAATTTAAATTTTGTTGGAACCTGAAGAGATGATGCTAATTTCAGGTTCATGCTGTTATAAAAGTCCACCAGGGTAAACACACACAGTCATTCTGCAGCTCTCCCATTGTTATAATGTGCATTTACCATAGATTGACTAGTGCTTTTTTAAATATGCTTTACCATACCTCTCTGTGCTTTACAATGCTTCCCTGTGCTTTACCAGACCTCTCTGTGCTTTACAATGCTTCCCTGTGCTTTACCAGACCTCTTTGTGCTTTACAATGCTTCCCTGTGCTTTACCATGCTTTCACTGTGCTTTATTACACTTTGCTGTGCTTTATAGTGTGGTAAACTTTTATAAGGATTTGTGAATGCAGATCACACGTTTTTTCACATAATACATCTCTCTCTGTCTCTTAACTTTTCAGCTTTGAGATGCAGAGTTAGTCTGTGGCCCAAAAAGATAAGCAAATGAGAGATTGGTTTTGCATTTTAAAATACTCAGCAAAATAAAACCCCCAAAAAACAGCTTGTTTCCTTTTCAGTAAAACCAAAACATGACATGCTGATAATTATATCTGACACCTGCAACCCCCCCCCTCTCTCGCTCTCTCTCGCTCTCTCGCTCTCCATCTCTCTCTCTCTCTCTCTCGCTCTCTCGCTCTCCATCTCTCTCTCTCTCTCTCTGTCTCTCTCTCTCGCTCTCTCTCTCTCTCTCTCTCTCTCTCTAGTTGTTTTCCTCTCTCTGATTTTTCGCCTCGTTTTTCCGCTGGGGGCTGCCCTGGCAGTTTTTAATGGTTCAAACAGGAAGTGAGTTTAAACAGGAAGGCCGTTGAGCGGGCGACAGCGGGCGGATGGGGAGGGAGGTGAGGGGGTAGTGATGTCATCATGAGTCACCCAGCCACAAAGGAGTGCGACGCCCAAACAGGTCCCCCATGCAACTGGTACTGAGGTCAGGCACTGACACACTGAGGCACGGAGACTGAACTGCTCCCTCCCTCCCCGTCCCCCCAAGAGAAAGGGTGCTCCCTCCAGCCCAGGGCAGGATTGAGTCACAGAGACTGAACTGCTCAAGGCAGTTGTTTAGAGTGTGACAGACAGACAGACAGACAGACGCAAGCAGCGCATAAGGATCCACTTTTTGAATGACAACCCTCAAGAAAGGGTGTCTGTCTGTCTGCCTGCCTGCCTGCCTGCCTGGCTGTCTGTCTGTCTGTCTGTCTGTCTGCCTGCCTGACTGTGTGTCTGTCTGTCTGTCTGTCTGTCTGTCTGCCTGTCTGTCTGCCTGCCTGCCTGCCTGTCTGTCTGTCTGTCTGCCTGTCTGACTGTGTGTCTGTCTGCCTGTCTGTCTGCCTACCCGTCGGGTACCCTGTGCTTGTTCCTGCCATTATGAGGCTGTATTTGTAGTTTTTAGTTGTACGGTGAGGAGTGGTGGTGCAGAGAAACAGCACGTGTCGCTGGTTTGCCTTGCCGGAGCCTCCTGGCTATAAATAGCGTGTTAGGGATTGATCTGACTGGCGCTGAACAGATCAGGGTTCAGAACCGGGGGCGGCACCCAAGAATAGCTCCTCAACTAAAACTGAAAACTCTCTCTGAGTGAGATTCAGCAACGGTGAAAAAGAGGGGAAATACGCAGCGTTCATTATTGACAGTATCAGGAGCTGCTTCTGCTGTCATTAAACAGGAGTTCAGCAGGAGTTTAAACCAGGGCTGGACATGCTGTAAGACTCCTATTGCACAGCGCTTTCACCCATCTCAGGGTTTACTACGAGCTCGATCAGCCCCAGTGTATCGGTAGCAAGCTCAGGTGTGTCTTATTAAACTCGTAGTGAAACCAGGAATGGAGCAAACCGCTGTGCAACGGGAGTCTTATTTCCATCCCTGTATATAAACACACAGTCACACCTGCAGACCTGCCTTCCACCTTCCTCTGGAGGCCTGGGTTCCAATCTGGGGGGCTAGGTGGCGCAAGTGAGTTAATATTGATGCACTAGACCTGCCTTCCACCTTCCTCTGGAGGCCTGGGTTCCAATCTGGGGGGCTAGGTGGCGCAAGTGAGTTAATATTGATGCACTAGACCTGCCTTCCACCTTCCTCTGGAGGCCTGGGTTCCAATCTGGGGGGCTAGGTGGCACTAGTGAGTTAATGTTGATGCACTAGACCTGCCTTCCACCTTCCTCTGGAGGCAAAGTGAGTGAATGTTAACACTTTCTTATGTCCAGATTAAAGTGTTTAAGTGAAAGGATAGTAGTTTTAAGCGCTTAAAAAATTTTTTTAAAAAAAACCCAGAGCTAGCAACTGTATGACTGTGAATGACTCATTGAAAATATGCAAATCAGCCAGCAGGAAAATTCAACTAGTTTTCATTATCGGCCTTTAGTGAGCGTGAGTGTGAGTGTGAGTGTGTGAGAGTGGGGCGCTCTCACTCCTTCAACACAGAACGAGAACAAACAAGACCTCGGCGAGAGAACTCAGCTGCAGTGTACAGCTTTGAATTATAATTTCATTTTAATGTTTTTTTTTGTTTTTTTTTAATTAATGATGCTCACCCCTCGTGGATTCACATGAGAGAGGGAGAGAGAGAGAGAGAGAGTTCCCAGAGTCACAGTTTCGCTTCATTTGAATCGTTGATGTGCTCAGAGATCTCTGCTGTTGGGGTGTGTGACTCGTAACCGCGGGGTTCTCTTTAGAAGGGGAGAAAAGGACCGATGTCCACAGATTTTGACAGGTAACAAAATATAACACAGATTTGATGTTCTGGTATTTTTTTTATTACAATGAAATGAAAATAGGTGGTGTTAGGTGGTGCAGTGGGTTAATGTTTATGCACTAGACCAGCTTTTCACCTTGGCAAGAAGCTTAAATCTGGTAGCTCTTTTCAGTCTTGTTTTGTAACACTGTGATTTTCTCTTTATCAATCAGTTCTATGCAAAGAACTTTTTTCTTCCTGTGATTGCTTTGTATCCTTTGGCATCCAGACTCACTTGGATATAGATGTCGTGCTGTTTGCTGTTTTTAGATTCTGTATATTCATATTTGTATAAAGAAAGTTTAATTAATAGCTAGTTGAGGCACCTTAAGCAATAATAACCTCTTTTAAACGATTAGGATATTTGTCAATGAGCTTTTGGCATGATTCTTTAGTGATTTTTGATCATTCTTCAATGCAAAATTGTTCCAGTTCATTCAAATTCCAAGGACCTCTCTTGTACACAGCCTTTATCAACTCATACCAAAGATTCTCAATCGGATTTAGATCGGGACTTTGACTAGGCCATTCCAGAACCTTGATTTTATTCTTCTTTAACCATTCTGAAGTAGATTTTGATGAGTGCTTTGGATCATTGTCGTGTTGGAACGTCCAGTTGTGCTTTAAACCAAGTTTTGTAGTGGAGGGTTTCAGATTGGCCAATATCTTTTGGTATGCTATGGAATCCATTTTACCATGTATTGGAACTAAATTTCCTGTGCCATTAGAGGAAAAACAGCCCCATAGAAGGATATTACCACCGCCATGCTTGACAGTAGGTATGGTGTTCTTTTCTTCGTATGTCTCACCAGACTTTCTGCAAACGTAATGACTATCAGCGTGACCAAATAGCTCGATTTTTGTTTCATCACTCCACAAAACCTTTCACAAGAACTCGTATCCATCATTCAAATGCCATTTTGCAAACCTTAAGCTATTGTCCTTGTGGCGTTTTCCTAAGAGTGGCTTTTTCCTTGGCCTGCAATCATTGAGACCTTCACCATGCAATACTCGACCTATGGTTGAAATGGAAACCCCAGTCCCACTTGCAGCCAATTCACTTTGAATATCTTTGGCAGTCAATCTCGGATTGTTATTTACCTTCCTCACAATTCTTCTGCTTGTTCTTGGTGAAAGAACCTTCTTTCTTCCAGACCGAGGGAGCGGTGTGACAGTACCATGAGTCTTGTACTTCTTGATAATAGAAACAATACTTGAAATTGGGATACTCAAATGCTTGGAAATCTTCTTGTATCATTCTCCAGCTTTATGGCAATAAATCATGTAATCATGTTCTGCCTAAGGTCTTCAGATAGCTCTTTACTTTTTTTCCATATTGACTTATTGGTAATGACAGCAATCATCTCATGCCTAACCCTTTTATACTCTCTAAGAATGTTCACCTTCAATCAGCATTTTCTAGACTTTTCTAGAATTAGGTTCTGCATTATCATATCGACATTTCTAGGGTATGAATACTTTTGAATTAGCATTTTTGCAACAAAAAAAAGGTTGAAATAAATAACTGTATCTATTTCTTGTAATTTTTTTTTCCTCATCGACAAAAATATATATATATATATTGTTACAAAAGATTTTTCCTAAAACTCTTTGTTTTCGAGAAATTTCCAGAAATTGACTACAACTATATATATATATATATATTGACTACAACTATATATATATATATATAGGTATATATAATTTGAAAAAGGAAGACTGCTGTGTACCAAAAGGTGCAAAATCAAAAAGAAAAAGTTAATGCAGGTTCACAAAAATGTGAAGAATTGATATCAGGACTTTTCTGACTGCAAGTCCTGCTTCAGCTGGATGGAGTGTTTCTCCAATGTCCAGTTTGTTACACGTCACACAACCAGTGCCATATGCTACTCCTTTACTGCTGCAAGTAAAAGCCTCATGAATAGTAAAAGAGGATTTCACCCCTTTGATTGCTGTGTTGTTGTGGATGTATTTACAAGCAGCAACAGAGCGACCTGTTGTGTGGATATGAGCCTTTAAGATTGTCACAGCTGGGTCGCATGTTACTACGGACTAAATATTGTCTGAGATGTTTGTCTCTTTTGTAAGACAGCAATGGTGGATTATTAAAAATCGGAGCTGTAGAGGGATCTTGTTCGAGAATGTTAACATTTCTTTGTATGATTTGTTGTATTTTTATTTTATTTATTTTTTTGGTCACAGGACGCCAGGTAAGAACTAGTGGGATTCTATTATTAGGGTGATGCTTTTGTACAAAGCACCCTTTCTGTTTATTGTAGATACACGTAACTGAGCCTCTCTAATGGTTGTGTCTGGGAAACCACAGTGTCTGAAAAATGCACACTTTGAAAAATCCCTATCATCACTGCAAGTGTGGAAGGGGGTCACGCCAAGCTTTCACGTGTGAAAAGTCGTATCTCAGGTATGACTGAGAGTCTGCTTCTTTGTGGAAGATGGTGGTGTTGCTGGTAGAATTAGAAGCAGCTTCTTTTTGGAGATGGTCTGTGTGTACTTCAGAGCCGGATGGAACAATTACATCATTTCATTCTTCATTAGTGTTAATTGAGATGCCTGAATCTGTCATCAGTGTATCTAAGATATACGACTGGTGTATTTCCTCTGCACTCTTGAAAAAAATTTCAATCCCTCCTATAAAAAGGCTGGCAGGTGAGGGCCCAGCTTAGCTCCCATGCTGACACCTCTGACTTGTTTATAAAAATCTCCATTCAGGGAAAAACAATTCAAAGAAAGGACAAGCTCCGCAAGTCTCAGATGTACGGAAATGAAAAGAAAATGAAAAGGGTTTATTTGGATGTACACACAGGGTTTAAATGATTCAGTCTGGTTGAAGGGTGATCGTTTAAGTCTGTTACATTAAGACATGCTTTCTTATATGGCTGTGTTGGGAGGGGGTGGGGAGTTTCGTATATGTATTTACACACAGCATTCTTATGAAGTCTTTGGTGAATTCATTGTTGTTATTGGTTTCATATTGGATGCAACGCTATGTATTGAAAATCAATCAAAATAATTATTTATAATTAGCAGTGCAGCAGTGAGCTCTGACTGTTCCATAGAACACTGAGACAGTTCAAAGTTCCAGAAGTGGGAATGGTGAGAGGGCTGCCAGTTCTCTAGAACACTGAGACAGTTCTAAGTTCCAGAAGTGGGAATGGTGAACGCTGCCAGTTCTCTAGAACTCTGAGACAGTTCTGAGTTCCAGAAGTGGGAATGGTGAGAGGGCTGCCAGTTCTCTAGAACACTGAGACAGTTCTAAGTTCCAGAAGTGGGAATGGTGAACCCTGCCAGTTCTCTAGAACACTGAGACAGTTCTAAGTTCCAGAGATGAGAATGTCACTCAGACATAGCGAGAGAGTTTGCATGTTTCATCCAGCCGTTGGTTTTTCTACGGGGGGAGATCTGCCTGGCATTTAGACTGCGGCAGGATTCACTGGTTCAGTTAGTATGCATCACAGCACAGTTATTTCTGTATACATTAGACTGGGAGTCATTCTCAAAGTAATGGCCCTTTTTTAAATCTGATGGGTTCTGTTTGTATTGTTTGTATTGAGAGGGTGTCGGTTGGGCTTTTAAACGTTTTTACTTTTTGTGCAGCGTTAAAAAAAAAAGAACTATGGTACTTCTTAAACTGAAATGCAGTAAAATTATAAATAACAAATAGCTCAAATACCATGATTTATCTATGAAAATGTATTCCCACACACGTTGTGTGTACTGTATGAGATAGATAGATAGATAGATAAATAGATAGATAGATAGATAGATAGATAGATAGATAGATAGATAGATAGATAGATAGATAGATAAACTGGAGACTCACTATTTTGATAATTAGCTACAAGGTTTTAGCTTCTTCAGGGAGCATGGTAGAAACAGGCAGGTAGACTGATGCTGTTGTTTAAGTTTGAAACTTTGAAAGCTGCACAGTGACTTACAAACACACACACACACACCCGCACACACACACACACACACACACACACACACATATAGACAGCTGTGTCCAAACGTTTTGCATCACCTATAATTTTAGGATTGAGACATCATTTAAAAAAAACAAAACTATATGAAGATAACATCTTTATATATAAACTATATGAATATAACATCTTTTATTTAACATCATGTAATCAAAGAAACTACAACATGATATTGCATATATATATATATATATATATATATATATATATGTTTCTCCAAAGTGATGTCTTTATTAAATAAATGACCCCCCGGTATTCAGCATTTCAAATAAAAAATAAATCTGTAAATTAGATTTATTACAACGGTTCAATAAGCCATGTCAATTTAAAAAAAAAAAAACTTTTTGAATAACTTTTTTAATAATCCTCTGGTATAAATGTGTTTCAAGAAAATCCATCTCTTCAGCTGTAAGGTCACACTGGTACAGCTATAAAGACACGCACGCACACACACTGACACACACACACACACACACCCCTATCATCTCTGCATGGCCACACCTTAAACTTTGCACGCTTTTTGCAGTAGCGAGGCTCAAAAGGTTGCAGCGAGCTCCTGATCTGGGTGTGGCAGCCTGGCCGTTAAGGGGTTAATCTGTTTTGATTTAGGAGCCACTACACACACCCACACGCGCGCACACACCCATACACGCGCACACACCCACACACGCGCGCACACACACACACACACACGCATGCAGGAGGAAACAGCCACTCCGCCTCTGTAGAGATCATTCGGTGCCATGAACATTTCTATCAGAGTATTAAAACAGTTAACATCATGAAACTAGACATCTCAGTCAACGCTGAAAAGAACTTTATATAGACACCATGCTGGGCAGCTGCTGTAGTTCTGTACAGGGTTTTATATTAGTGTTATATAGTGCAGTCCCGCCAGCATTGCCCTGTGTGCAGTACAGCACAGCGAGGCTCTGCCCAGCACACAACAGGCAGTGCCAGCGCACTAGATCAGCACTTTATATAGACACCATGGTGGGTAGCTGCTGTAGTTCTGTACAGGGTTTTATATTAGTGTTGTATAGTGCGGTCCTGCCAGCATTGCCCTGTGTACAGTACAGCACAGCGAGGCTCTGCCCAGCACACAGCAGGCAATGCCAGCACACTAGATCAGCACTTTATATAGACACCATGGTGGGTAGCTGCTGTAGTTCTGTACAGGGTTTTATATTAGTGTTGTATAGTGTGGTCAATGCCAGCATTGCCCTGTGTGCAGTATAGCACAGTAACAGTGCTTTGTGTTTCGTTCTGTGCTCTTTCAGAAGTAAGAATGTCGAAGCCAGCGGACATTGAGAAGTTGGGATCCGATGCCTCACAGCGAGAGAGCATGGGTAGGAATAATCATGGCTTATTCAGTGTGCTCTATCAAGACCCTTAGAAAAGATCCCCACAGTAAAAGCATGTCAGGGTGCAATAATAAAGCACAGTGATAGCATGGTAAAGCACAGGGAAGCATTGTAAAACACAAAGGTATGGTGTAGCATAGGGAAGCACACAGACACCCTCAGAACAGCCCAACGCTGCATCAGTTGTCCTGGAAATGTCCACGCTAAGTTTGCACACTAGCTTTGCAGTTTCACCCACTTGCTTTTCCTATGATTATACTGTATTTTGTGCACATAGAGGTATGGTAAAGCATAGGGAAGCATTGTAAAGCACAGAGAGGTGTGGTAAAGCATAGGGAAGCATTGTAAAGCCCAGAGAGGTGTGGTAAAGCACAGGGAAGCATTGTAAAGCCCAGAGAGATCTGGTAAAGCATAGGGAAGCATTGTAAAGCACAGAGAGGTGTGGTAAAGCATAGGGAAGCATTGTAAAGCACAGAGAGGTGTGGTAAAGCATAGGGAAGCATTGTAAAGCACAGAGAGGTGTGGTAAAGCACAGGGAAGCATTGTAAAGCACAGAGAGGTCTGGTAAAGCATAGGGAAGCATTGTAAAGCACAGAGAGGTCTGGTAAAGCATAGGGAAGCATTGTAAAGCACAGAGAGGTCTGGTAAAGCATAGGGAAGCATTGTAAAGCACAGAGAGGTCTGGTAAAACATAGGGAAGCATTGTAAAGCACAGAAAGGTCTGGTAAAGCATGTTTAAACAAGAAAACAATGGTAAACTATGCTAAATGCTCAGTATAGCCATGGGAGAAGCATGGGGGGAAACTGCAGCATTGCTGTGGGAAGCTTCTAATAGTTCGTTTTTGCAACCATTCTGTGTGTAGTGTAGGTTAACATATACAGCTGACCCTGTCTCTGATATCACTACGTGAAGCTGGACCTCCATATAACTACCACTGTGATCAAAAGTTTTATATAATGAACTCATGTTGCTTCATAAAGTCGAATGAAACCTGCTGGAATAATGTTACGTTAACACAATGAATTACGGACCGTCGCTTTATAGTTTTCCATATACTTAATTGGAAAAAAAAAAAAAAAAAACTCGAAGACAATGTAAAAATGCCACATTTCGAAATCTAACATGAAATACTACTGTACCACTATTATGGCTTCCGGTAGACTTTTGCGATATAATTTTGTAGTTTCTTTGATTACATAATGTTAAATAAAAAATCTAAATTATTATTATTATGTCTCAATCTTAAATATATATATATATATATATATATATATATATATATATATATATATATATATATATATATATATATATATATATATTCTGTGGTCTGCGCCAGAATATTTGTCTAGTTTGATGATTTCAGCAACACTCTTTTGAAAGCAGCGTCTCTGCGGTGATAAGATCGCTGCTGGGTTTCGACTCACACGTTTCGGTCTCTCTGAATCACAAGCACGCTTTCTGTTTTTTTTTCTCTCTTTCTCTCTCTCAACCTCATTATTTCCGACGGTATTAAACCAAGTTAAGCATGTCTTTGGCACAGAAGTGCTGCTTGTTACTTTCCATGCAGATTGTTATTCCAGCCCCACTCCTCCTCCTCCTCCTCCTCCTCCCTCCCGCACACCCCAGCTCTCCGCGCCGACACAGCGCGTCACATAACACGCCGCAATGCAATACAGCGTCATTAAAATCATCATCATCATCATCATCATCATCGTCATCATCATTATTAATAATAGTAGTAGGAATAAGTATATTATAGAGACTCAATGCAGACCAGCTATCACTGACACCGAACCTGGGTGTGATATTAATGAGTCATTTAGCAGAAGCTTTTATCCAAAGCGACTCACGGAGCCTAGGGGGGTGAACTGTGAATGATCAGCAACGGCTGCTGCTGCTGCAGAGTCCCTTCCAATAGGACCTCAGATTTTACATCTCCTATATTATACTGCAGTGTAACGTAATAGGGTATACTATGATAATCCACGTAAGGTATGGTAATATAACACACTATATCAGGGTTTTAATTTGTAAACAAAAAGGAATTGTATACACCAAATGTTCTGACCTTATAGTTTTTTTTGGGGGGGGGGGGCTGCAACAAAAATGAGGTTCTTCTTCCACCAGGAGTTACCGTGAAGCAGCAGTTATTATCACGGCGCTATTACACGGCTATGGACAGCAGTGTGGAGTAGTGGTTAGGGCTCTGGACTCTTGACCGGAGGGTCGTGGGTTCAATCCCCAGTGGGGGACACTGCTGCTGTACCCTTGAGCAAGGTACTTTACCTAGATTGCTCCAGTAAAAACACAACTATATAAATGGATAATTGTATGTAAAAATAATGTGATATCTTGTAACAATTGTAAGTCGCCCTGGATAAGGGCGTCTGCTAAGAAATAAATAATAATAATAACTTCTCTCCCAGGCCTCAGCAATTTTTATAGGTAGTGTACCTTGAATCAAGTCCATTTTTTTGAAGTCATCAAACTGTAAGAGATCTTGAAAAAAAATTTAACTTGTCAAAACTTCCAACTTTTAAAAAGTCAAAGCTCCATGTTTTCACTCTCTGGACTTCACCTCCAGAATCTCAGCTTCCAAGCTGGTTGTGATGTGACCGTGAAAGATTGAGAGAAAAACAACACAATGTCACAGGGGTGCTCTAAACCTTTTTAAAAAAGTCCCCAGGATGTGAGAGAAACAGATAAACAAAGTCAATCTGAACAGGAAGAAGAAGAAGAAGAAGAAGAAGAAGAAGAAGAAGAAGAAGAAGAAGAAGAAGATATTAGCTCTGCCCCATTTCCACTGCCTGTCCCCTGGTTGAGCTGAGCTGAGTCTGGATGAGGTGCAGCTGGCTGTGTTTCCACTGCCTCTTCCCTGGTTGAGCTAAGCTGAGTCTGGATGAGGTGCAGCTGGCTGTGTTTCCACTGCCTCTTCCCTGGTTGAGCTGAGCTGAGTCTGGATGAAGTGCAGCTGGCTGTGTTTCCACTGCCTGTCCCCTTTTAGAGCTGAGATGAGTCTGGATGAGGTGCAGCTGGCTGTGTTTCCACTGCCTCTTCCCTGGTTGAGCTAAGCTGAGTCTGGATGAGGTGTAGCTGGCTGTGTTTCCACTGCCTCTTCCCTGGTTGAGCTAAGCTGAGTCTGGATGAGGTGCAGCTGGCTGTGTTTCCACTGCCTTTTCCCTGGTAGAGCTGAGCTGAGTCTGGATGAGGTGCAGCTGGCTGTGTTTCCACTGCCTCTCCCCTGGTAGAGCTGAGCTGAGTCTGGATGAGGTGCAGCTGGCTGTGTTTCCACTGCCTCTCCCCTGGTAGAGCTGAGCTGAGTCTGGATGAGGTGCAGCTGGCTGTGTTTCCACTGCCTGTCCCCTTTTAGAGCTGAGATGAGTCTGGATGAGGTGCAGCTGGCTGTGTTTCCACTGCCTGTCCCCTGGTAGAGCTGAGATGAGTCTGGATGAGGTGCAGCTGGCTGTGTTTCCACTGCCTCTTCCCTGGTTGAGCTGAGCTGAGTCTGGAGGGCATTTCCACCGGCGCTCAGTTATACCTCAGCTGCACCTCATACAGCACTGTTTCGTATCTCATACCCAGTGGGGCCAAACTGTGCTGTGCTGTGCTAAAAAGACAAGCTGCTTCCAACAATGGCGGCTGCTTTCCACAGCTTTTCTCTTATTGCGTGTCGAAACATCGTGAACAAGACTACTGACATTTGTAAATTTGCTTTACAAATGTTTGTTCAATGTCGTCCATCCTCGCTTGTTTGCATATCGCTCAATCAATCCCACAATGCAACTTGACTTTTTACTGCCGCACTACTACCTTCTGGGTCAGCTCTACCTGACTGCAATGAGACCGGAACGCAGACTGCCATCTGCAACTACACCTCGCCCAGACCGGCCAGCTCAGCTGTACCCGGGGAGAGGCGGTGGAGATGAGGCATTAGAGACAGCAGCTGTGCTATTTCACTACCAAGGAAGTGGCTCGTTAACAAAGACCAGAAGGTGTGAAACTTTAAAATGATCATTTTAATACTCTCTCTCTCTCTCTCTCTCTCTCTCTCTCTCTCTCTCTCTCTCTCCCTCCCTCTCCCTCTCTCCCTCTCCCTCTCCCTCTTCCGCTCTCTCTCTCTCTTAGACACAGAAAGGAATGATCCAGACCCTAATCATCAGGTGAGTTATCATTAGGAGTATGGTAAAGCATGTTAAAAAGCAAGGCAAACCAGGGTATGGTGAACTGTTATAAGGGGATTCACAATAGTTTCAGGTTAGCACTGGGATTGTAGTCGGAGTGTGTTTAACTTCTTTCTTTCTTTCTTTCTTTCTTTCTTTCTTTCTTTCTTTCTTTCTTTTTTTCTTTCTTTCTTTGTTTTCTCAGGTGCAGTCTATGAAAGCCAGCCCTTTCTCACTGTCCCCCACACTCTCCAGCACTAAGGTAAGAGACACTCCTCTTTAGCCAGCCTGTCAGTAACATCCCTCCTCCATCGCCACAGCTGTCAGCTGGATGAAAACTGGACCAGTGATATTGAAGACCTCCACTGGGTTAGAAACGAAGGCTGCATATTATCTGCTAAGCGACTGGCTCACAGCACTTGGAATAACATTTCTCAAGGTGTAAAAAAAATGCAAGGAAGACATACAGGTGGACGGATTTACAGACAGACATATCCGCCACAGTCTGATACCCCCGATAGCTGGTGCTGAATAATGTGACTATATGTGACTAAGTTTCATCACAATCGGACAAGCGATTGTCGTTAGCATTAAATAATAAGCAGAGGCCCTCTCTTTCCCCCTCTCTGTGTCCCCCCCCTCTCTCTCTGTCCCCCTCTCTCGCTCCTCCCCCTCTTGCTCTCTCTCTGTCTCTCTCTCTCTCTGTCTCTCTCTCTCTCTCTCTCTCTCTCTCTCTCTCTCTCTCTCTCTGTGGTTGTTAACCCCGTGTTGGCTGTGCGCGGCCAGGCGGAGTGAGTCAATGTGAGAGCTGGGGGGAAACCCCTCCACAGAGAGAGGAGAAAAACAGGAAGAGAGAGAGAGAGAGAGACAGAGAAAGAGAGAGAGAGAGAGAAATACAGAGAGCTGAGTGAGCGATACTCCCTCAGACTGGCACGAGAGAGATGAAGTTTGTAGCATCCTGCCTCAGGACACACAACAGACAAGCCCGACTGGAGACGGAGAAGGAGAGAGGGGATGGAGTGAGTGCTCCTGATCTGGGTGTGGCAGCCTGGCCATTAAGGGGTTAATCTGTTTTGATTTAGGAGCAGCTACACGTACACACACACACACACACACACACATATGCACACGCATGCACGTACGCACACACACATATTCGCACACACACGTACACACACGCAGGAAAGATCATTCGCTGTCATGAACGTTTCTGTCAGAGTATTAAAACATCTTGAAACTAGACAGCTCTCAGTCAACGCTGAAAATAACTTTATATAGACACCGTGTTGGGTAGCTGCTGTAGTTCTGTACAGGGTTTTATATTAGTGTTATATAGTGTGGTCCCGCCAGCATTGCCCTGTGTACAGTACAGCACAGAGAGGCTCTGCCCAGCACACAGCAGGCAATGCCAGCGCACTAGATCAGCACTTTATATAGACACCATGTTGGGTAGCTGCTGTAGTTCTGTACAGGGTTTTATATTAGTGTTATATAGTCGGTCCCGCCAGCATTGCCCTGTGTACAGTACAGCACAGAGAGGCTCTGCCCAGCACACAGCAGGAAATGCCAGCGCACTAGATCAGCACTTTATATAGACACCATGGTGGGTAGCTGCTGTAGTTCTGTACAGGGTTTTATATTAGTGTTATATAGTGCAGTCCCGCCAGCATGTGTGAGTGTGAGTGTGTCAGTGTGTGCGTGTGTGTGTGTGTGTGAGTGTGAGTGTGTCAGTGTGTGCGTGTGTGTGTGTGTGAGTGTGAGTGTGTCAGTGTGTGCGTGTGTGTGTGTGTGTGAGTGTGAGTGTGTCAATGTGTGCGTCAGTGTTTGTGTGTGTGTGTGTGAGTGTCAGTGTGTCAGTGTGAGTGTGTCAGTGTGTGCGTCAGTGTTTGTGTGTGTGTGTGAGTGTCAGTGTGTGTGTGTGTGTGTGTGTGTCAGTGTTTGTGTGTGTGTGTGTGTGTGTGTGTGTGTGTGTGAGTGTGAGTGTGTCAGTGTGTGCGTCAGTGTGTGTGTCTGTGTGAGTGTGTCAGTGTGTGTGTGTGTGTGTGAGTGTGTCAGTGTGTGTGTGTGTGTGTGTGTGTGTAAGTGTGTCAGTGTGTGCGTCAGTGTTTGTGTGTGCGTCTCAGCTGCTATTGTATTGTTTCTCTAAACCCTCACTAGCTTTGTTTGTTTATGGAAGCTGTAGAGTGACACTCCCAGTTCTACAGAAGCACAGCAGCACTGAATGGGGTGTGTCCCCTCTAAAAGTTTACTGCAGTATTTTTGCAGTTTTCCCCTATGGATATACTGTGCATTTACCAGTTTACCCAGGTTTGCCATGTTTATTAACAGGCTTTCCCATACCTCTCTGTGGTTTGCAAGGCTTCCCTATGTTTTACCGCACCTCTCTGTGCTTTAAAGAGTTTCTCTATGCTTTACCATACTTTCACTGTGCTTGATTACACTTTGTTGTGCTTTTCCTATGGGGAAACATTGGCTATTATGTCACCCTGATTTGCATATAGATTTCTTATATGCAAAGCAGCCAGCTTCCTGGCCAGGCCCCCAGACACACACACCCAGGTATAAGAAGCCCAGCTCACCTGTCTGCCTCCCCTGTGCTAGGATACAGACACACAGATTTAGTTTTTATAAGTGTCAGAGAGCTGCACGAGAATGATAGTGATCAAATCTCCACATGGTTTATACCCTACGGACTCTCAGAGGAATGGGTACGGAACATACTGTACTTACCCGCTGGACCTGAGCAAGGTAAACATTTTACCAAAAAATTACAATTATATTTTAAAGAATTATATATACAGTGACTTATACGTGAACTATACATATTCACAGCTAGTCACTAGAGCCAAACGCTGGTCTGCTTGACTCGGTCTCTTCCAGTTTCAATCACACTGATGAAGGCACTAGAGCCCAAACGCTGGTCTGCTTGACTCGCTCTCTTCCAGTTTCAATAACCCTGATGAAGGCACTAGAGCCCAAACGCTGGTCTGCTTGACTCGGTCTCTTCTAGTTTCAATAACCCTGATGAAGGCACTAGAGCCCAAACGCTGGTCTGCTTGACTCGGTCTCTTCTAGTTTCAATAACACTGATGAAGGCACTAGAGCCCAAACGCTGGTCTGCTTGACTCGCTCTCTTCCAGTTTCAATAACACTGATGAAGGCACTAGAGCCTTAACGCTGGTCTTTCTATTGAAGTGGCCTCAGCGTGAGGTTTAGGGCCCGTGGGATTCGTACTGACTGTATAACTTGTGTATGTTAATAAAGAAAGTTGACTAACTCTACACTGTGCTTCTTGCCTTCCGTTTCAGATCAAGGCTGAGGACTCCAGCGAAATGTCCCAGGCCCCCCCTCCCCTCCCAGCCCCCTCTCGCAAGCCCACCTCCCCCAGGCGCAGCTCATGCTGGCTGGGAGCCAACTGGCCGGGGTAAGTCAAATGATAACACTATAAAGGGGGGGGGCGTGTTTATTGTCAGAGAAGTTTGGGTCTGAACGTGCTGTTAAGGGTTCTTTCTCTGAGTGGCCCAGTTTAACGTGTTCTCGCTGTGCTGTGTTAGGAATGGAAGTTCAGACAACGCTGTGTTGTTAGGAGTGCTTGCTTCTCTCTCTCTCTCTCTCTCTCTCTCTCTCTCTGCACACTGCTAATCCGTGTCTTTCTCTCCACTCTTTTCTCTCTCCCCCTCCCCTTCCTTCTTTCTTCCCTCTCTTCCCTTTCACCCTCTCTCTCCTCTCCTCTCTCTCCCCTGTCCCTCCCCTCTCTCTCTCGCTCGCTCTCTCTCAGTTGACGGCTCTCTTGCCCGCACAGCAGCAGCTCTTGTTGCAGCAGGCTCAAGCGCAGCTCCTGGCTGCAGCAGTGCAGCAGTCCAATGCAGCCGCAGCCGCGCATGCAGCCAATCAGCAGCAGCAGCAGCAGCAGCAGCAGCAGCAGCAGCAAAACAGCAGCGAGCAGACAAGCAACCCTCCGCCCCAACTCACCCTGTCTCAGCCAATCCAGCTTACTGCCCAAGTAAGTGTCCCGCCCCGTCCCTCTTGCTTAACCAGTCGGCTCCTCAAACAGGTGGCCTGAATCTGATTGAGTCCTGAGTCAAAAAACATGGTATTTGAGAATGGAGCCCCGATATCCTGTACCGCAGTGTTACTGTAACCTGACTGCTCTCTCTCTCCCTCTCCACCCTCTTCTCCACCGCTCTGCCCCTCTCACATCTCTCCTCTCTCTCCCCTCCCTCTTTCATTCCACATTTATTCTTTACCTCCTCCCTTTCTCACCCCATCTACTTCCCCCTATCCTCTCCCTCTCCCATCCCCTCTACTCCCTTTTCCTCTCCCATCCCTACTCCCTCCTCTCTCTCTTCTCTCTCTCCTATCCCCTCTGCTCCCCTCCTCTCTCCCTCTCTCTCCTCTCAGGATATCCAGCAGTTGCTGCAGCTCCAGCAGCTGGTCCTGGTCCCTGGGCATCCTCTGCAATCACCTGCACAGTTCCTCCTGCCACAGGCACAGCAAGGACAGCAAGGTAGGGGGCTTTCATTCTACACAGGCACTGCAGGGGCAGCTAGGTAGAGGGGGGGGGCTGTCATTCTAGAAATTACATTTGAAGATACTGGAGGGAAGGGAAAGAGGGAAGAGGTAGAGAGGGGAGAAGGGGAAGAGAGAGAGAGGGGAGAGAATAAAAGAGGGGAGGACGAGAAGGAGAGCAGAAGGGAGTGTGTGTGTGTTTTATTTCAGTGTGTGTTATTTCAGTGTGTGTGTGTGTTTTATTTCAGTGTCTGTGTTATTTCACTGTGTGTGTGTGTGTTATTTCAGTGTGTGTGTGTGTGTTATTTCACTGTGTGTGTGTTTTATTTCAGTGTGTGTGTTATTTCACTGTGTGTGTGTGTGTGTTTTATTTCAGTGTGTGTGTTATTTCAGTGTGTGTGTGTGTGTTATTTCACTGTGTGTGTGTGTGTGTTTTATTTCAGTGTGTGTGTTATTTCACTGTGTGTGTGTGTGTGTTTTATTTCACTGTGTGTGTTATTTCACTGTGTGTGTGTGTGTGTTTTTTATTTCAGTGTGTGTATTATTTCAGTGTGTGTGTTTTATTTCAGTGTGTGCTTTCTATTCCAGTGCGTGTATTTTAGTTACTCTCCAGTCTTGTCCCTCACAGTAACCTTGTGTTTCGTTTCTCTTTCAAACCCAGGCCTGCTAACGACACCAAATCTAATTCCGCTACCTCAGCAAAACCAAGGGGGGCTCCTGTCCCCCCCTCCCAGACTCAGCCTCCCCACACAGGTAAGAGAGCGCAGAGGGGAGGGGGACACCAGGGATCTCAGCAGAGTCCACTAGGGAACGGTGCATGGATGAACCCTGATCTCTTTACATCTTCACTGCCCAGGGTGTTTTCCCATACACTATCCAACCCCTATTTTCTCAATGTCAAATATATTGGACACTGGGCAGCAAAGAGATAAAGAGTAACGCAGGCTGGATCAGCCGGAGTGCCATCAGGCGGTGAGCTGCCTCTCGCACTCAGGTTCTGTGTTGCTGGCAGTACACTATCTGTGCACTAGATGGCGCTGGGAGATGATGGCACTTTAAAAGGCAGCATGGTACGGCTCTGAATCTTCAGTTCATCTCAACTAATGTCTTCTTCTTCTTCTTCTTCTTCTTCTTCTTCTTCTTCTTCTTCTTTTTCTTCTTCTTCTTCTTCCTGTTTGGATTCCCTTTGTTTATCTGTTTCACTCTCAGAAGTGTAGACCCTCCTGTGGCTCTGTAGAGCTCTCAGAATCACAGCTGGAACACCAGAGTGTAACCATTAACCTCTCTCCCTCCCCTCTCCCCCCTTCTCCCCTCTCTCCTAGCAGCACGCTCACAGCCAGGTCAGTAAGTGTGCGGAGAGTCAGTCCTCCTCCGGGGGCCACACTGAGGAGCCCAGCGACCTGGAGGAGCTCGAGCAGTTCGCTCGCACCTTCAAGCAGCGGCGCATCAAACTGGGCTTCACTCAGGTACTGGGATCAGAGAGAGAAAGAGAAACTGAGACACACACACTGATACACTGAGATACACACTGAGACACACACACTGATAAACTGAGATACACACTGAGACACACACACTGATAAACTGAGATACACACTTAGATACACACTGAGACACACACACTGAGACACACACACTGAGACACACACACTGATACACCGAGATACACACTGAGATACACACACTGAGATACACACACTGAGATACACACACACTGAGACACACACACTGATACACTGAGATACACACACTGATACACTGAGATACACACACTGATACACTGAGATACACACTGAGACACACACACTGATACACTGAGATACACACTGAGACACACACACTGATACACACACTGAGATACACAGAGACACACACACTGAGACACACACACTGAGATACACACACTGAGATACACTGAGATACACACTGAGACACACACACTGAGACTCATACACTGAGACACAAATACTGATACACTGAGATACACACTGAGACACACACACACTGATACACTGAGATACACACTGAGACACACACACTAATACACTGAAATACACACTGAGACACACACACTGAGATGCACACACTGAGATACACTGAGACACTCACACAGAGCAGAGCATCAAACTGGCTTTCACTCAGGTACTGAAATAAAGAGAGAGACTAATACTGAGACATACTGACACACACAATGAGATACACTGAGATACACTGACACACACACACACTGTATCAAACTGGGCTTCACTCAGGTACTGAGATACACAGAGGCGCACGCACAGCAGAGGGAGGGGTGTTCAGCCCTCGAAGGGTGTGTTCGCGGTGGCTCAGCGGCGGACGGGGGTTAGTTGACGTGTTTTCCCATGGTGCACTGCAGGGTGACGTGGGGCTGGCGATGGGCAAGCTGTACGGGAACGACTTCAGCCAGACGACCATCTCTCGCTTCGAAGCGCTGAACCTGAGCTTCAAGAACATGTGCAAACTGAAACCACTGCTGGAGAAGTGGCTCAACGACGCAGGTGAGACCCCCTCCTCCCTCCTCTAATCCCCTCCCACTCCTCTCTAATCCCTCCATAACCCCGTCTAGTCCCTCTCTCTAACCCATCTCCCCCTCTGTCTCCCTCTCTAACCCCCTCTCTCTCCCCCTCTCTCAGAGACCATGTCGATGGACACCACTCTCCCGAGTCCCAATCACCTCAGCAGCCCCCCGCTGTGTGGGTTCGAGGGGCTGCCCGGCCGGCGCAGGAAGAAGCGCACCAGCATCGAGACCAACGTCCGCGTGGCCTTAGAGAGGGCCTTTATAGCGGTGAGGGAGCCAGCGAGTGTGTGTGTGTGTTTGTGTCTGTGTCAGTGTGTGTGTTTCATGGTTTTGACTGTGCCCCTCTCTCCCCCCCTCTCTCTCTCTGTCTCTGTCTCTCTCTCTCTCCGTCTTGCTCTCTGTCTCTCAGAATCAGAAGCCGACCTCCGAGGAGATCCTGCTGATGGCAGAGCAGCTCACGATGGAGAAGGAGGTGATCCGCGTGTGGTTCTGCAACCGGCGCCAGAAAGAGAAGCGCATCAACCCAGCCAGCGCCACCCCTCCCCTCCCCAGCCAGCCAGCCACCCCGCACAAACCCCCCTGCTACAGCCCGCACATGGTACGATCCACTCCTAACCCTACCCCCTGCTACAGACCGCACATGGTATGATCCACCCCTAACCCTACCCCCTTGCTACAGCCTGCACATGGTACGATCCACCCCTAACCGTACCCCATTGCTACAGCCCGCACATGGTACGATCCACCATAACCCTACCCCCCTGCTACAGCCCATACATGGTACAATCCACCCCTAACCCTACCCCCCCTGCTGGAGTTTGTACATGATATGATCCACCCCTAACCCTACCCCCCTGCTACAGCCCGCACATGGTACGATCCCCCCAAACACTACCCCCCCTGCTGCATCCCACACATGGTACAAGCCCTTTATATAAACGCAACCTGGCTTTACAGCAATTACAGGATTTTGCCACCAGGGGGGGCATGTGTGCTCTATTAAAAACAACCTACAATTCAATTCAAAGAGGAGTCACAATTACTGTGCCTGGTAAAAGCACAGCACAGTGTAGTAAAGCACAGAGAAGATAATTAACTAGCCACCTTGAAAGACAGCAAAGTGTAACTTCGACACACACACACACACACACAGACACACACAGACACACACACACACACACACACACACACACACACACACACACAGACACACACACACACACACACACACACACACACACTTGCTGTTTTTATTAAAACCCGACTTTGACTTTCTTCTGTTTCAGATTTCCAGCCATGGATTGTCCCAGGCTGTCAGCAGCCTCAGCACAACAGGTAGGGGGCACTCTCTCCTCTCACCACAATACCACTCCCTCCCCTCCCCTCCCCTTGCTAGTAACCAGTAATTGAACTTGAAGCAATTCATGCAGGTTTCTCTGTGTATGTAACCCTCTCACTTTTGTCTCTCCCCCTCTCTCCTCCTTTCAGTGACTACAATGTCTTCGGGTATGGGCTCTTTAGCTCAGAGTGTGATTAGCCCCGCCCCCTCTCCTGTGACTCCTCCCCCCAACAGCAACAACAGCACAAGCATCAGCCCCCACAGCCACAACCCCCTGGGCCTGCCGGGCATGAACCCCAACACAGGGTGAGTTACACCAGCACTGACACACACTGCCACACTGAGACTGAGACACACTGAGCCCTGGTCTCTGTGTGTCTGCTTGTGTGAGTCTGGGAGCCCTGGTCTCTGTGTGTCTGCTTGTGTGAGTCTGGGAGCCCTGGTCTCTGTGTGTCTGCTTGTGTGAGTCTGGGAGCCCCGGTCTCTGTGTGTCTGCTTGTGTGAGTCTGGGAGCCCCGGTCTCTGTGTGTCTGCTTGTGTGAGTCTGGGAGCCCTGGTCTCTGTGTGTCTGCTTGTGTGAGTCTGTGAGCCCTGGTCTCTGTGTGTCTGCTTGTGTGAGTCTGGGAGCCCCGGTCTCTGTGTGTCTGCTTGTGTGAGTCTGGGAGCCCTGGTCTCTGTGTGTCTGCTTGTGTGAGTCTGGGAGCCCTGGTCTCTGTGTGTCTGCTTGTGTGAGTCTGGGAGCCCTGGTCTCTGTGTGTCTGCTTGTGTGAGTCTGGGAGCCCCGGTCACAGCGCCTCTGTGTGTCTGCTTGTGTCTTTTACCTGCAGGAGCACAATGTTGGGTGTCAATGCAGGGATAAACCAAGCCCTAATGGCTAACAACCCCTTGGCCACCATACAAGGTTTGTGGAGAAAAAAACCAAAACCATACCGTGTGCCATCTCCCATTAACCATTTCACCCCCTTAGAAAAGTTTACCGCAGTAAATTTGTAGTTTTTTCAGCCCCATGCTTTACCCATGAGTTTACTATGCATTGTACCTTTAGTTGACCGTGGTTTTAGCATGCTTCATCACACCTCTCTGTGCTTTACCGTGCTTTCACTGTGCTTTATTACACTGTGCTGTGCTTTTACTATAGGGACATTTTATAAGGGTTAGTTTGCCATTCTTTGTGAAAAAAAAGACTGTCTGTTTCAAATGTCAAAATCAAGTTTCATTCAGTATTTCTAAATCAATTCAAGACATTGAGAAAGACTTCTAGTCGCAACGCTGGTCAGTTAATGTATTAAGTTTGTTTTAGTATTTCGTATTTAGTATTTCTAACCCTGAGTGAGGATTATATTTTTCGATCAGACTCTTGGGCAGGTGAAAGACTTGTCTAGCGTTTATAATGCTTCAATACAGCAAGGCAGCTTACTCACAACACTCCAGCACTCAACGGACTCTCAGGGTCATTTTGCATTTGCTTGTTGATTTAACCAGGAGATTTACCCATTGAGGCCGAGAGGCCTCGTTCACAAGGGGTCCTGAAAACAACCATAGAGAAATACAATACAAGCAACACAATAACACGTGTGTGGTTAAAACTTCATGTCTCCTGCTTCTTGTTTCAGCCCTGGCAGCCACTGGTGGGCAGCTGTCTCTTTCCAGCCTTGACGGGAGTGCCAGCCTGGTCCTGAGCAGTGGCGCTGGCACGGCCGGCACTCAGAGCATCGTCTCCTCTCCTCTGTTCCTGAACCACGGCGGGCTGCCCCTCCTCGGCTCCAGCCCCGGCGTGGGACTGATGGCCGCAGCCGTGGCCGCCAAAGCCGCAGCCGCATCACTTCCTGCCATGAGCTCCGCCTCTTCCTGCTCCTCCACTTCCTCTGCCTCTTCCTCCAGCAGCGAGTCAGCACAGAGCCCGCCTATTCTTGGAATGGGAGGAGTCTCTGCCTCCGAAGGGGCGGGAGCTAAGGCGGAGTGACCACACCCCCTAACCACACCCCCTCCTACTCCTCCTCCCCCCGTCGTTGGTTTCTTCAGAACTCCGCCCATTTTCATTTTCTACAGCAAAAAAAAACACCCAAAGAATTTTTTTTTTTTTTACTGTGTATTGGTTATCGGGGATAGGGCCAGCCTGAAAGTGACTTCTCTTAAACTAAATGGAACTCAAAGAAGGGGGCTGGCGACGTGCTGGTAAAAGAAATGGAGAATTTTCTGTTTCCATAACGGAGAGGACTTTTAAAAGAAGACGAAAAAAAACCAAACACACACAAACGAATGCCAAAATTTCACACCAAAAAAAAACAAAAAAAAAAACTAAACAAACAAAAAATAGCTTTACCCAAAGGTTCTGTATATAGTCATTTCTTTGTGTTTGCTAAAAAGAAAAGAAAAAAAACAGAGAAAGAATAATTTTTATTTTGTGTTTATGTTATTTCTTTATTTTTTGGGTTATTATTATTATTATTATTATTATTATTATTATTATTATTATTATTATTATTATGTTTTTAATATATATTTTGATATAAGTCGAGGTTCAACCTCTTATTTTTTTACATGAATTTGTCATTCTTTGTTTTTTTGTTTTTGTGTTTTTTAAAGTTTTAAAAAAAATGACAAGAAAATATATTTTCTATTTATTTGCCTTTTAATTTGTGTTTATATATATATATATATATATATATATATATATATATATATATATATATATATATATATGAAAAATGTCTTCTTAATCATTTTTGGTTCTTTTTATTATTTCATACATATCCCAAACAAACACAGAAGACCTCGTTGTATTAATTTTCTGCTCCTGTTGCTACTTTAAATAGTGCCTGTCGCTTTGGGATTTAAAAAAATAAAAAAGGAAGAAGAAAAAAACCAAACCAACCCATCTCAAGACAGGAGAATACAAACCATAAGAAGAAAAAACCAAACCAAAACGGAGGCATTGAACTTACAAGATTGTCTGAAAACAAGAAGAGATTCTTTTCCAATGCTGGGAAATGTGAGCGGCTATCTTCTTTCTCTGTTAAATGAATACCTCATATAAAGTATTAACTTTCTGAAGCCAGCAACCTAAATATATAGATGTGTATATATATACATATAAATAAATATGTATGTACTGTCTATATATAACCGTGGAGAGGCAGTTTCTAAGAACGTAAGAAAGACTTTTAAAAAGACAGATTTTTTTTGGGGGGGGGGGGGGGGGTGGATACTGGCCTCTCTAGTTTCAGAGCTTTAACTGGCTTCTCGAAGAAAACTTTATTACAAAGAAAAAATGTTTTTCGTTTTTTTTTTTTTTTTTAAACGTGTGGGTTTGTTCGTTGTCCCGTGAACCTTGTTTTTTTTTTTTTTTTAATCGTGCCGTTTTGATTTCATCTCCGGATACCAAAGCTTTCTCTAAATCGCAGAGGAGAACAATTCAGCCACGACGAAGCAATGCGAAGAGGAGAAAATATATATATATAATAATAATAATAATAATAAGAAAGAAACAAGAAGAAACAAGGACAAAGTTCAGAGAACAAACAATAAGAAACGCGCCAAAAAACAAAAACAATTCAAAAACCAAAAAGAAAAACAGCAAACCAAAAAACAAAAACAAAACAAAATAATAATAAAAAAAACAACAATCAAGAATAAAAAAAAAAAATGTGGGAAAGAGAAACGGATCTCCAACTCGGACTTTTTTTTTTTTTTTAAATATATATTCCTTTTGTTTAGGGAATATTTGATTGACCTCAGAATTTCTTCTTCAGAAGTTGCTTTCCTTAGTTGTGCTATAGATAGCCTATCAGGTGGTTGGAAAATACTGTGAAACTTTAGCATTTCAAGTTTTAGATTTGAGGAAAACAAAAAGAAAAAGGTTAAAAAAAAACACACACACACATCATAAAAGCTTTAGCATGCCTGCCGGCTTGAGGTTGGGTGTGAATTGTTTTGACAACAAGGGTGTGGTTTGGAGGGGTGCCTGTCTGTGTGTGTGTGTGTGTGTGTTTAAGGGAGGGCCTGTCTCCCTTTACCACCACACACCCCCTCTCCCCTCCTCCCCTACCCCTTTACCATGGCCTCCCTCCTCCTCTCGCTATCTGTTTTTTTGTAGGGGGAAAAAAAAAAACACAACAAAAAAACAGGTTCTTTTGAAACGAAGGAAGAAAAAAACAAAACAAGAAAACTTCTCAACATACTTTAGACGGAATGTAACTGTTTAGTGGTTCTGCTTAGTTTTTATAGAAAGAATCTGTGTTCTTCTCTGCTTATATTGCTAATGTAACAAAAAAACGTTGTTGTTGATGATGATGATGATGATGATGATGATGACTTGATTTTAGACCAAAAATATAACTGTCTCTCTTTTTTTTTGTTTTTTTTGTTTTTTAACCATGCGGTGCAGGCAACAAACCAAAAAACTAAACACACACACACAAAAAAAAACAAAAAACGAGAAGAGCTTGAAAAAAAACAACTACCGGGGAGCAAATAATAATAATAATAATAATAATAATAATAATAATAATAATAATAATAATATGTATTTTTGATGTTGAAACACCAAAACAAATATACAAACAACTGTGGGTTTAGTATTAATATTTGCAGTGTATTTATCAGTCCTTTTACAGTCGTGTATCATCACTTACCTCTAATTTGTGACAAACGCAGACTAAATTACCTTGTGCTGGTTTAAGCCTGGTCAGTTAAACCCAGGGCAGAATTTACACCAAGCGATGGCGTGGCTGTGGTTTATAAACGGCCACGATTTCACAGCTAGGCCCGACTGAAAGCCCCGTTGCTTCTCGCTCTTCAAACTCCCTGCCCCACCCTCCTCCACACGTTTTGGCCGGATATTCTTGCCTACCATAGCATAATATTACATTGACATATAATCTCACCTCACTATTGTGCTTCACACCAAAAGGAAAAAAAAACAACATTTCAGTAATATCCGAACCTGCCGTGAGCATGACGCTCCTTCGTTAACGTTTATTAACTGCCTGGGATGCAGGCTACAGTAACAGATAATAAAAAGGCTGCTTCTGCATTCTTCCAGTACGTTGGCGCTATAGATAACAGAAACAAAAGGGTCGAAAAAAACCAAACACTTTGTGTGAGAGTTGAGCGAGGGAACTACGCCTAAGACGACCAAAGCCTGGCCCCACTGTTTACGAATAAAAAGCTTTACACAGCTATGAAACCAAAAATAAATAAATAAATACTTGCTGTAGCCACTACCTCTGCTGCTGCGAGCGAGAGGCCTTGGCGTTGCTGAATGACTTCGTCCGCTGGTTAGCTAGCTCGCTGCCCCGGGCCCCCATCCCCGCTCGGTACTGCTTGACTGCTCCCAAATATTTTGATTTTATTTTATTTTATTTTATTTTATTTTTTTCGATGCCCACCGCGGGAACGCGTGTGTGAGAGAGACAGTCCATCATATATATATATACCTCATGTACTTTAAACCAAATAGAAGAATGCTTTAAAAAAAATGGGACGCGAGAGGATAGGGGGGTGGGGGTGGACAGGCGGCAGAATTCAGCAAGGAGCGCGACGGGTTACTGATTTGATGTGGTGGTGGGGATGTGTGTAAGAGGTCAGGGTGTGAATTTAAGTCATGCTTACTCCTAAATGTTTGTCTGTTTCCTTTGTTTGTTTTTTAGTAAATGTTTTATGTTTTCTATTTAGCAGCGGCACACAAATGTAATTATTATTTATTTATTTATTTATTTATTTATTATTATTATTAGTAGTAGTAGTAGTCGTAGTAGTAGTAGTAGAAGTATATTTTGGTCAAACAAATCTAGTAACATTTCACACCCTGACATTCTTCTGTAAAAAGTGACGCTGAAAAACTTTTTCAAAAAATATAAAAATGTGTTGTTTTAATAAGAAGCAGAACCGCCCTTGCTTTGCCTCGAGCCCAACCTGCGCCACGCCCCCCCCCAGCCCGCCCTCGCGCGTTGGGATTTGAAAAATAACCGCCTCCAAAGTTCAACCGCCAGGCAATCACCTCGCGAGACATACTGTATACTGCTAGCGCTGCGCAGAGCTTCCCTCAGACCAACAGCCGAGGACAAGAGAAAACAACAAGAACAACAAAACCAGAGTTAGTGTTTACTTATTTTAAATGCTGTGTTATAGTTTGCTCTTCCATATATAGTGTAAGCAGTTATATGATATTGCTAAATACCCGAAGCAGGGTTTGATATTGTTAACGGTGTTTGTTTTGTTTTGCCGGTGAGGGTAATTTTTGGTCTGCCAACATGAAAATTTCTGCTGCTACATTTTTTTTCTTTGTTTATCTTTTTATAAATAATTTTAACAGCTGTGGTTTTGGAAACTTAATAATAATATCATGCTACTATAATAATAATAATAATAATAATAATAATAATAATAATAATAATAATAATAATTGGAGGATGGAGCTCGTTCAATTGACCATTGATTTAATTGTGTGTTTAAATGAGCAAGGATTTTTAATTACAAAATTGTCACTATTAGATAATACAATGCCGATAGTAAGTATTTCAGTAGTGGACTTTAATTTCCTTAGGGAAAAAAAAACAGACGGCAGGGTTTAAAACAAAAACAGTTATTATTATTATTATTATTATTATTATTATTATTATTATTATTATTATTATTATTGTTGTTGTTGTTGTTGAGTCTTCGAAAAATACAGCCAGACAATTATAGTGTTTAATTGGTTGGGGGTTCGCATACCTCCGATTCTCTTCATCTTGTTAACGGGAAGTTGATGTGAAACCGCCGCCATTTAGGCTCTGGCGCCGGAGCTCCAGGCGTGAAACGCTAGACCGAGGGGAGCCAAAATGGCGGGTGTAGGGCTGCAGTCTCCTAAGAATAAAAAATAACAATAAAGAGGCGCCTGGCGGTGCTTACCAAGCAGGTCTGCCTCCTATCGGTGACGGCAGGGCAGTGCGGGTGATTGCCGGCTTTTTTGATTGAAGTGGGGGAGATGATCTCTCAATGCTGGGTGGTTGGGATTTGCGTACCCCCGGGTGGAGGGAGGGGGGGAGGAGGAGGAGGAGGGGCTTCAGGGGTGACATCATTAGTCCGTCCCCGCCCAAAGAAATCTCTCAATTTTTATTTTTTTTATTTTTTACTTTCTTTGGGGAAAAAACACCTTCTTGATTTTCGTTCTCTGAAAATGATGCTAACAGCTATACGAAGATCTTCACACATCGGTTAAACACTGTACGTTTTGGGTGGGCGGTGGGGGGTATTTGCACTGCCTTTGACAGGCCAGTATATAAAAATACATTTTTTTTTGTTTGATTCTTTGTTTATTTGTGTTTGTTTTAATGTAAAACGATCCGCACTTTCTTGATATGTTATATATTTTCTAAAGAGGGGACCGGCGTGCACTGCCTGTTTAGCGTCTGGGGTAATACTTCGAAGAACGACATTAAGAAGAAGATGAATATATTGATATATTGAAAGCAGTTCGTTAAGCTTTTGATTTCCTCTGAAAGAAACCTGTGTGATGCCAAAGTATTGTAAATAAATCTTATCAGCGGGAGACAGAAGTTTAAAAAAATGCTTATTTTAATCAATTCGACTATTATTATTATTATTATTATTATTATTATTATTATTATTATTATTATTATTATTATTTATTATTATTTTATTTTCAAAATCATAACCGTGTAAACGAAGAGGTTTATTTTTTTTATTATTTTTTTTTTAGTTAGCAATGGGATCATTTCCTCTTCTCGACAGAGCTTTCCAGTTAGAGGGTCGCTAAGGGAAGTTCAGGAGAGAGCTGCAGGGCGGTTAGGAGCTCCGTACTGCGCCGTGTCGATCATCTTGGCTCAGTGATTTCCATTGAGCTGAGACTCTGTGCCGGTGCCGCAATGGCGTCTCCTCACCACCAGCGCTGGCTGCTGCATGCTGCAGACTGGAGCCTGCGTCGTTACTCTCTCCGCCTCTTCCTGGGGCTGGTTGCGTAAAACACTGTGAGTATTAAGTTTAACACTTAAGGGTTCCCTTTCACTAGAGTACTGACTTAAATGTGTGATCCTGCAACGCGCTGCAGCCTCACGGAGCTCTGGGGGGGGGGGGTCATGTAACTGGCTAAAGGTCTTTCAAAGCTGCTCTTCAATTCAGTGTGGGGGCTGCCGTGGTGCCCGGGCCACAAACTGTCACTCTTTCTCTCTGAGTTTTCAGCGAGCCTCTGCTGGAAAGCGCTTTCACTCATTTCATTTGTTCGGGATTGGTTATTATTATCATTTTATTTGAAATGTATTGTTTATTTATTTATGTATGCATTTATTAACCTTGCTTCGGTAGAACAGAGAGAGATGTATTTTTTGGGAGCCCTTTTCCTCCTCCTCGTTCTCCTTCACCCCCTTCCCCCTGCGCCGGGACCCCTCCCCCCCCTGTGCTTTTTACTATACAGCTTGAATCCAAAGGAAAAAACCAAGAGAATAAAGTTAGTACATTTACAAAAAGAGAATAAACCAAAGAATCTCATTTACTACTCTGGACTGGAAACACACTCACACTCACTCACAACGCCGCTACCTGTCTGCTTTCTCGTGTTAAAACAGCAGTTACCCAGCATGGGGAACTTTGACCTCAGCAATCCAAAGCGAACAAAAAAATAAAAAAAAGAAAGAAATAAAATGTATATTTTTAACTATTTGTCATTGGAAAATTTTAGCTTCTCGTAAATATGATTATGATAATACTACTACTACTACTACTACTACTAATGATAATGATAATATTCGTAAACTTGTAACTTTGTTCTTTAGCTTTATTTGTGTTGCCAATTTTGTTTTTTCCATTTCGATTTTGAGGGAAAATGAAAAAAAAATATTAATAGTACAATAAAACAATTTAGCATTAGGAAATATAGGACATTTTTTTTTTGGTCGTCTATATCTTTTCTATATGTCTCTTTGTAAAAAAAAAAAAAAAAAAAAACAACAGAAAAAAAAAATCTGTAATCTGTGGGGGAATACAATAAAACACAACAAAACAAGGTTTCTGTTGTCACTTGTAGCCTTTACCCCTTTGAACTGAATCGTGTGAAGATGTGTCAGTGGGGGGCTCTGACTACTGCATCAACTGATATCCAGGGTGTGTCACTTTGTAATTTATAACATGGGCAAAGTCAAGTCTATTTTACAAGTGGGGAAGGTTTTGATTTAGGGGTGGTGGTGGGGTTACTCAGGAATAGTCCAGTTCTCATTGGAGGGAAAGGGGATGGAGGGAGGAGGCTGTGGTTTCAACAAAGGGACTGCTGTGATTCTTTTAAACACAAACCGAGACAACATTAGCTTTATCTCCACGCCTCCTAGGGGCTTTAAACAACGAACCAAGGAGTTTAAAAAGATTCCAAGAGCATGTATCCAATCACAGCAGTGCCTCAGTGGAATCCACACCTCCCCGTCACGCCCCTAGCTCCTGTCCTCCTATGGGAAATGTCTAGATTAGTGTTGATTGGGGGGGCTCCAGAGTGGCGCATCTGGTAAAGGTGCTGCGCGTGGGGTGCAGGGTGAGCCCCATAACCTGGACGTCGCCGGTTCCAGTCCAGGCTATTCCACTGCCGACTGCGGATGGGAGCTCCCAGGGGGCGGCGCACGCGCACAATTGGCTGAGCGCCACCCTGGGGGGGAGGGCTTTGGTCGGCCAGGGTGTCCTCGGCTCACCACGCACCAGCGACCCCTGTGATCTGGCCGGAGCTGCGTTGTCCTTCGACTCTGAGGTGGCTGCATGGTGGGCCTGCAGAGTGAAAAGAAGCGGTCGGCTGAGGGCACACGCCTTGGAGGACACGGTGGTAGCGGTGAGCTGAGCCCAAAAATAATTGGATATAACAAATTGGAAGAAAATAATAAAATAATTGGCAATTACTAAAATTTAAAAAAAAAGAAAAAATAAATAATTAGTGTTAATTTTTTTTTTCTGTAATGAATGATCATATAGCAAAATAGCTGTCACGATGTAAGATGGTGCAGTGTCAACCCCCTGCCCTGTATGTGTGTACATGTTGCTGGGTTTCATTAAAACCAGGGAGATCGTTTTAATAACTAAACCATCGTCAATCGTTGTTTCTTTTTAACTAGACTGAAAGTCTCGACGCATGTACAAGAAAACAAAGGAACAAGATCCACAAAGTGCATCTAACCATGTCTTCCCTCCAAGCACCCCCACTGTTAACCTGCCCCCTGCAACACTCTGCCCCCTAGTGGATGCAAGAAATACATCAGTAATAGATCCCACTTTAAAAAGTGACACTTCTTACATCCACTAGGGGGCAGAGTGTTGCAGGGGGCAGGTTAACAGATCAACTCTGGTGTGCTTGGAGGGAAGACATGCTTGAGAGCTCTGCATGGGCCACAGGATATGACGACTGAAATGTACAGAAACATGTTTTTAGTCTGGGTTAAATGTTTATTTATTTATTCATGTATGTAATTTATTTATTTCACATATTTGTTATTTGAACACACAGAAATCATGAAAGGGGGACGGTACTGTAAGTTTCAATGTGAAATGTTGTTTTGCTTGGTTTAAAAAAATATATATATTAAAATTAAAAAGTGCTACCAGAGGAACAGCACGTTAATAAAGTTTGATGACACTTAAAAAAAAAAAAAAAAATGTGCAAATTAAAATGTAAAAAAAGAAAAAAAAAATCTGAATGGTGATTTTTAAATTCAAAAGAAAAATCTCAAATATTTAAAGCCTCCATCCTTCTTAACTTAATCGGAAGCGCTTGATCCAAACTTTCAATTCCAAACGAATGCACCAGCCCAAGACATTAAACATAAAAAACAATGTCTTCTTGAGTTTAATAATTGAGTGTCACAGGACTTGCTGCATTGTTGTCTGGAATTCAGTCTAAACCAACGTGTGTGACACCACAAAGGGTTATGAGGTCTGTTTCCCTCCTCTCCCTCCCTCCCTGATTTTATTTTGTGTTTCTCTCTTTCTGTCCCTCTGCCTGTGTGATTAAGACTATCTCTCTCTTCCCTTCCTTGTAGTAGCAGGTTTAGCCGATCAGTGTATTTATCTTAAAAAAAAAAAACAGAAAACAACAAAAAAAAAACTGCTTGTTCATTGTATAGTGTCGTTCTTTTAAAAAGTCATTTTTGTAACTGAAAGTGTTTCATTCATCTAAATAAAAAAAATTAAAAAAAACTGTACAGATAAAATATTTCTTTTTGCTTCCTTCTTTGTGTCAGTGATTTTCTGTGGAAATGCAGACCGACAGTGGCACTAGAATGGTGATGGTTCTGCATTACACTGCGAGGCAATGGGTGGCACGAGTACAGGGCAGCTACAGTGGGGGTGAGGCTGGTAGAATGGGACCGCAGTGTGCTAACTACACCCTTCCCCAATGATCTTCAGTGGCAGTGCAGGCAGACAGAGTGGCACTATATGGAGAAAGGACGGGTAAAACATGTTTTTATTTGTATTACTTGAAATAATGGAAGAAAACAAACAGCACTCTCTGTGTTAAACATGTTTTATTGTTATTTCAGTATTACAGTAAGAAATATTGCACATGACCAACAAGTTTCGTTCAGTTGCTGGTACTTGTATATATATATTTTTTTTTTTTCTGCAAATACGTCTGATTTATATATATATATATATATATATATATATATATATATATATATATATATATATAAAAATACAAACAACAAATATCATGAACCCAGGAAGCAAGTTCCAGAACCACCATCCATAACTGTAGAACACTCCGCAGCGCTGAATTCAAAGCGTTACAAATCCCATGACGAGCGTTTCCACTGCAAGTCTTTAATACTGAAAGAAACTCAGTAAATTGAATGACAGACATTTTCGACGAGAAGGCTTTCTCAGCGTCACAGAAGTGTCAATCAGGAGTCTCCTTCAATTTGAGTTCTGGTCGAAACGCCTGTCATTGAATTTTTTTTTTTTTGTATTTCTAAAGTCACAGGAATGATATATATATATTTTTTTACACACACATTTTTATGTACTGGATTTCCTTTTTTGATATTTATATAAAAGTATTCACTCGTATTATAATAACCTAGTAGTTGGCTTCATCTATTAGTATTATTGTGATTATTAGTAGTAGTCTTTTTTAGTTTGGCAGCGGGTAAGTAGAATATTTTAATAAAGTGCTAGTGGAGTGTCTCTCAGTCACCTTAAGATCTGTTACAATAATAATAATAATAATAAACATAAACAATAATAATTATTATTGTGTGGCTGTTTGGGTTTGTCAGGGGTAAGTATAATATTTAAAGAAAGGACTTGGGGTGTAGCTCAGTCTGTTACAACTCTGACAGCCTAGAACTGTAGGGCAAGTGATTCGAATGGAATGAATAAATAAATAAAAAAAACAACTTGAAATGGTTGCAGGTAACAAATAACAGGCTCTAGGAAGTGATTCATTTTATTTATTTTGTTTTCCAAAAAATCTATAAAATGAAGTTCGATATTTATGAAAGTGTTCTTGACTGTTCTTCAACAGCCGAGCAGTTTCAAGTATCAAACTTAACTTTCATTATAAAAAGACAAAAAAAACAACCTTCCCACCTTCATGCTGAAGTGACTTTAAGAAAATATTTATTAATCCTTTTCAAAATGTTATGTTTTTTTAATATATATACATATATTTAGATATATAGTTATATAGCACAGTCAAATCAATACCTTACTGTGTGTGTCTTCAAAATTAATTGTAACAGACATTATTATTATTATTATTGTTACTATGTTTTTTATTAATAATAACAATATTCCTTTCTACTTAAGAACACTTTTCATAAAAAACAAACAAAACACAATTATAATTTTAATGAATATGACATTATTAGCGGTGGGTGCAAACTAACAGCCAGATCAGCACAAATTAAACAGAAAAAAATACAGTAAATCCGTATTCAGCACTTTCTGAAGTGCTCAGCTGGGTGAGTCCAGAGGGCTGTATCCTGCGTACTAACGAGGGTGGAACGAGACACTGCGACAGGGCTCCTTGTGTGATGCACAATGCAATAAAACAGTCTTTTAAACGCTGGACCGTTTTGTTAAAAGACAAATGAAATGATTTTGGGAGCACGTGCGGTTCATAGCCACTAGAAAACAAACCCGGATTCCTGGTGCTCTACAGTGATCCGTATTGTGCTTCTGGTCTCGGGTCACGATGCAAACGACAGATTAGGACACAGTGAATCGTTACACCCCTACTTTAATAACATATATATATCCTTCAGTAACAATTCTGAATTACATTTCTTTTTTTTAATTTTTTTTTAGAAATTTTAAAACAGTTTGCATGAACTCGATGGAGTTCAAAAAGTTGCCCTGTCAAAACTTAAAAAAAAAACAATTATGCATTATAATATAGATATTGATAGAAACTTAACATGGTACAATTATACACACAGCGACTGGAGGGGGATTATATATATATATATATATATATATATATTATATATATATATATATATATATATATATATAAACACACACACACAGGATTACTGCAGTGCTAGCAACTCAGCTGATGGTGTTCATGTACTGAATAATGTCATTTATTGTTAGTCATTGTGTACATTCATTAAAACACGCTCTCTGAAAGCGACAAGTCCTGCACCCGCTGTACAGTAAGAATATAAAACAATCCAATCCAACATTGAAACAGGGAGCTTGTGTTTGTGTGCAAGTACTTGATCCTTTTCGTTTCAAAAACAACAAAGTGCAACAATTAAAAAAAAACAATGATATTAATAATTATAATACGTGGTTTAAAAAAGAAAAACGAATAAGTTTTTTTTTTTCTATTAAATGTTTCATTAAAATTGTCCATTTTTTTTCCTCCTCTGATGCAATACCGTGGCTGTCAGTCAGTCAGGCAGTCTGTCTGTCTGTGGACTGAGTTTGTTTCTTGAATTCTAGTCCATGCAGGACTAGTTCTCCTCCCTCCACACAGTACGCAGACAGAATAACCCATTCCCCAGCTCTTGTGCGTTCCAGCTAATAGCACAAGACACATTTTGCAGCCATTGTTCATCCTAACCAATCAGAATGTGGCTTTAGCCAATGCAGCCAACCAGAGGTGTCCCTTGCATGAAAATAAAATGTCCTTCCCAGCCAGTGAGGGAGGAGTTCCGATTGTGCAGCAAGTTTACACTCCAGCCAAAATCAGGGAAAGAAATTCCTGCGGCCAATCAAAGCAGCCGCTTTCTCACTGCTTTCCTCATCAGCCTAATCGAGCTCTATGAGGTCAGGCCACTGTTACAATCCAGCCAATGGCAGGTGAAAGAGGTATAGCTCCCCACCCACTTTGTATCCATGTGAGCCAATCGGAGGAAGGATTCAGAGAAGCTGGCGTTTATAGGTTTCCCCCACCTCTCCACACAAACTGAAATGCAAGCTATATATTAGACAGCAACAGAATACTCTCAGAATCCCAAAATAAATCGAGATACAGAGAGAGAGAGCGCGCTATGGTATTAAACAATGACCTGGGTGGTGGTTTTTGCAAACGTGAGTAAGAAACACAAAACACTATTTGTGTTCAATATAACAAAACTTTTGGGAATGAAGGGGTTAAGATCACAAGACAAAAAGACATCTTCTTGTCTGCTCTCGTACAGGGATCAGTACACAAGCGAGTGTGTGTGCGTGGAGGGGGGGGGGGGTCTTTCCTATCCAAGTCAATAAAGCCGCTTCTCATTCCTTCCTTCTCTTCCTATAATTGGCCTTCATTCCATCTATCCATCCATCACTCTGGTCTCCTTTCCTTCATCTCAACTCCTGGGAGGAGGAGGATGCTGCTGCCCCCTGTGGTTGCTGTGGGGAAGTGCAGCCTGTCTCCCCCTCCCCTCCCTCTCCTCCCTCCCTCCCCTGGGTCTCCCCTGCCTCCTGTGCGGCATGACTCTCCGCGGGCCCCTGTGTCTGTGTTTGGCTGGGGCCGGGGTTGGGGTTGGGGGTGCTGGGTGCGCTCATGTCCTGGGACCCCAGCCCGGCTCCCAGGTTCATCAGCTCCGAGGGGTTGGCTGTCTGCATGATCTTCTGCCGCACCTCCCTGATCTTCAGCTGTAGACACACCTTTGTGGGGAAGATGTCAGAGTAGCGAGCCTGGAAGGCAGCTGTGGCCTGGGCTGAGAGAGAGAGAGAGAGGGGGGGGGGGAATTAGTGACCTGCAAACTACAGACTGAAGCTGGCAGAGAAGTCAAAATGGAAGCACGACTATCGAGTGCGACAGACAGACAGACAAGCGATTTAATTAAATTGCATTTCATTCTCCACTCTACAAAAATACAACAAAAAAAAGCTGAGAGAGAGAGGCTGGCTGGGTGGAGACAGAAGGGGCTGGCTGGGTGGAGAGACAGAGAGAGGCTGGCTGGGTGGAGACAGAAGGGGCTGGCTGGGTGGAGAGACAGAGAGAGGCTGGGTGAGTGAAGAGACAGAGAGAGGCTGGCTGGGTGGAGACAGAAGGGGCTGGCTGGGTGGAGAGACAGAGAGGCTGGCTGGGTGGAGAGACAGAGAGAGGCTGGCTGGGTGGAGAGACAGAGAGAGGCTGGCTGGGTGGAGAGACAGAGAGAGGCTGGCTGGGTGGAGAGACAGAGAGGCTGGCTGGGTGGAGACAGAAGGGGCTGGCTGGGTGGAGAGACAGAGAGGCTGGCTGGGTGGAGAGACAGAGAGGCTGGCTGGGTGGAGACAGAAGGGGCTGGCTGGGTGGAGAGACAGAGAGAGGCTGGCTGGGTGGAGAGACAGAGAGAGGCTGGCTGGGTGGAGAGACAGAGAGAGGCTGGCTGGGTGGAGAGACAGAGAGAGGCTGGCTGGGTGGAGAGACAGAGAGAGGCTGGCTGGGTGGAGAGACAGAGAGGCTGGCTGGGTGGAGAGACAGAGGGGGCTGGCTGGGTGGAGAGACAGAGAGGCTGGCTGGGTGGAGAGACAGAGAGGCTGGCTGGGTGGAGAGACAGAGGGGGCTGGCTGGGTGGAGAGACAGAGAGGCTGGCTGGGTGGAGAGACAGAGAGAGGCTGGCTGGGTGGAGAGACAGAGAGAGGCTGGCTGGGTGGAGAGACAGAGAGGGGCTGGCTGGGTGGAGAGACAGAGAGAGGCTGGCTGGGTGGAGAGACAGAGAGAGGCTGGCTGGGTGGAGAGACAGAGAGAGGCTGGCTGGGTGGAGAGACAGAGAGAGGCTGGCTGGGTGGAGAGACAGAGAGAGGCTGGCTGGGTGGAGAGACAGAGAGGCTGGCTGGGTGGAGAGACAGAGAGAGGCTGGCTGGGTGGAGAGACAGAGAGAGGCTGGCTGGGTGGAGAGACAGAGGGGGCTGTACAGTTGTTCACCTGAAGGGAAGAAGCCATGCTCCTGGAAGAGCTGCATGACGAGAGCTCTGCGCTGGTCCAGGGTTCGACGCAGGGATGAGTACGGCACCTTGTCAAACTCCAGCTCCCCCAGGACATCCTCCGAGTCCGTGCCTGAGGGGGAGGGGGGACAGGGGGTCACTGCTGGCATTGGTGTGTGTCAGTGTGTGTGTGTGTGTGAAGGGGTGTTTGTGTCTGTGGGGGGGGGGGGTGGGGGGGGAGTGGTTACCTGGCCGGTCGAAGGTGAAGATGTCTCCCTCACACTTGGCTGCGCTCTTGGGGGTGCTCGGCTCCGAGCTGCAGCTGGATCTGCGGCGCATCTTCCGCTTGGGGGAGACGGGATCATCTGTGGAAGAGTCCAGATCTGAGTGGAGAGGAGAAGAGATTTAAAACAATTACAATTTCCCTGCCAACACGCACACACACACACACTCACACTCACACACACACACACACACACACACACACACACACACACACACACACATTCACACACACACACACACACACACACACACACACACACACACACACACACACACACACACACACACACACACACACACACACACACACACACACACACACACTTTTACTGGTGGAGTTCTTGTGGTAGCTCAAGCTTTCAGTCTAGCGCACTCAGACACTCTCGTCTACAGAGTTCTAGCTGTGTCACACACACACAGACACACACACACACACACTCAGATACACTCCCCCCCTCTCCCTCCCTCACCGGTGGAGTTCTTGCGTTTCTTGCGGTAGCTGCCCAGGATGGCTCGAGGAGAGGTGGCGAGAGACTGCAGGGTGGGGGAGGGAAGCACCTCCTCCGGCTTGAACTCGGGGAGCTCAGCAAAGCGCTCCTCGAAATACACGTCCGACAGGACCCTGCGGGGGGGGGGGGGGTCTTAATCATGCTCAAATTCAAATAAACGTTAGACATGACACAATCATTTACAAACACAGACGTGAGTGTACAGATTACACAGCAACAGCACAAAGTGCAGAATCTCTACCTCCCTCCTCTCTATCATTTTATCTCCCCTCCATCCCTCTCTCCCCCCACTCACTTGTCCACAGAGTCGAATGTCTTCTTGAGGGGCGGTGGCCTCACTTTCACCTTCTTAGCGGGAGGTGGGTCACTCAGGGGGGGCAGCTTGGGGGTCTCTGCCCCCCCCACTATGGAGACAGAGGCGGAAGAGGAGGAGGAAGAGGAGGAGGAGGAGGGGCAGGGAGAGGAGGGAGGGGCTGCCTCAGGAACAGGGCCTCTCCATGCACCCTACAGGGAGGATGGGAATGACAATAATGATTAATTGCAATTTAAATAGGGATTCTTCAGATCATCCACGTTTTCTAAACATACAATCTCTTTCTGTCAGTACCCTGTTATTTTAGTTGGTAAGCATGGTGGCAAACAGTGGTACCCAGCTGCTGTGTCAATCACATTTCACATTCGTGTTTTCACAGCTCTGCGCTCCCAAGCTCCGCTTCAGAGCCCTCAGTTAAAAGCCTGGATTTTTTAAACTGTATTTATTTTCATTTGTATTAGTGTTTAGCATTTAATAAGATATAAAGCAACAAGCTGACCATTCCCTTAACCTAACGGAAACCACGGCTCTAAACACTGGCACACAAACCATATCCTCGTGTTCAAATTGGTTCTGTATCCCTTAAAGTCCCTGCCCCCTCACCTGCTGCTGTGTCACCCCCTCTTTGCTCCGGCAGGTTCCACTTATTGCCCCTGCAGAGCTCCCAGCAGCCGCTATCTGCCCCTCGGGGCCGGTGCTGTTGTCCCGCTCCTCTCTCTCCCCGGCAGGGTCCCACTCCTTGTGCAGTTTGGGGGGGTACCTGTCCTGGTTTTGTGGCTCCCCTCCACTGTCAGGGGGGCTGGCAGAGGCGGCAGCGACCCCCCCTCGAGACGACCCCCCCCCTCCGCTCTCCAGGCTGCCCACCGGGATGGAGGCCAGCGTGGCTTTCACTCTCTGGGGGGGCCTGGGGGCTGAGGACACGCCCCCTGAGTAGAGAGGAGAAGAGACATATATGAATACATTATTATTATTATTATTATTATTATTATTATTATTATTATTAAATAATTTATTTTCTGGTTTTACAAAAAAGCATAAAGTATCCTATGATGTATCTAATGTATATTGATAAACACCTCCTGGTGCCATTCTGTTTGGACCAGATTGGATTTGGCCTCTCTGTGCTTTACAATGCTTCCCTATGCTTTACCAGACCTCTCTGTGCTTTACAATGCTTCCCTATGCTTTACCAGACCTCTCTGTGCTTTACAATGCTTCCCTATGCTTTACCAGACCTCTCTGTGCTTTACAATGCTTCCCTATGCTTTACCAGACCTCTCTGTGCTTTACAATGCTTCCCTATGCTTTACCACACCTCTCTGTGCTTTACAATGCTTCCCTATGTTTTACCAGACCTCTCTGTGCTTTACAATGCTTACCGGACGGAATGCGTGTGATAGCAGTCCAGTCCATACCTGTCAGTGTCAGGGTGTTGCTGCTTGACAGTCCTGCTTGCTGTAGTGACACTGCAGAGCCACTAGAGGTCCCCAGAGGGGCAGTGCAGTTGGCTGGCTTGTGCGTCTGCGTCTGTGTGTGCATCTGCGCAGCTTTCGGCAGGATCTGTGCCTGTGAGTGCGGCGCAGGGGAGGACACCCTGTAGACCACGTTCTGTGGCAGCGTCACCACGGGAACCACACCCCCTGCCCCCCCCGCCCCAGGAGAGGGGTAGATGGCCGTCAGCACCTGCCCCGCCACACCGGGACCGTGAGGATGGGAGGGCAACTGGGGGCAGCTGGGAGACTGGCCTGGGGCAAGGACAGGGGTCTGACCTGGAGAGATGGGGGAAAGATAGGATTATTTTATTATGAAAATGTTTACATATATAAATCAAAGAATGCAGTTCGTTTGGCACCAATACGAAGAATGATTGCAAACACCCTGAAAAAGTACAGGGAACGCTGATAAATAACAAGAGGCGCAGGGAACGCTGATAAATAACAAGAAGAGAGACGCAGGGAACGCTGATAAATAACGAAGAGAGGCGCAGGGAACGCTGATAAATAACAAGAGAGATGCAGGGAACGCTGATAAATAACGAAGAGAGACGCAGGGAACGCTGATAAATAACAAGAAGAGAGACGCAGGGAACGCTGATAAATAACAAGAAGAGAGACGCAGGGAACGCTGATAAATAACAAGAAGAGAGACGCAGGGAACGCTGATAAATAACAAGAAGAGAGACGCAGGGAACGCTGATAAATAACAAGAAGAGAGGCGCAGGGAACGCTGATAAATAACAAGAAGAGAGACGCAGGGAACGCTGATAAATAACAAGAAGAGAGACGCAGGGAACGCTGATAAATAACAAGAAGAGAGACGCAGGGAACGCTGATAAATAACAAGAAGAGAGACGCAGGGAACGCTGATAAATAACAAGAAGAGAGGCGCAGGGAACGCTGATAAATAACAAGAAGAGAGACGCAGGGAACGCTGATAAATAACAAGAAGAGAGACGCAGGGAACGCTGATAAATAACAAGAAGAGAGACGCAGGGAACGCTGATAAATAACAAGGGAGATGCAGGTGGAGTTTCTTGGAGCTGCTGCTCGGGTCAGTGCTGTGCACAGAAGGTCTCGCAGTCTTACCTGCAAGGAGAGGCTGTACCACAGTCTGACCAGAGGGGGCAATGGCAGCAGTGAAGCCCAGAGCTCCCAGGGGGGAGGAGACATAGGCGGGGCCGGGGGAGGGGCCAGGCTGGGGGGAGGAGCTTGTCATTGACTGCACATAGGCGATCCTGAGGGAGAAAGATTAATCGGTTACTGATCAGCATGGATTTTATTTTGCGATACTCGATTAAACATTCAAATGGTTTCCCCCCCACCCGCCTGGTGTTTTTCTTTACCTTGTGGCAGTGGAGGGCAGGAGACCCTTCTGGGGCTGGGAGGAGCCTGGTGACATCACTGCGGCAGTCGTCATGGAGACGGGGAAGGGGCTCCCAGCATGTATTGCTCCTGTGGGGGCGAGCTGCGTCTGAACAACCGGCACCTGTGCGATCTGAATGATCTGAGAGCAAAACACACAACCAGAGAAGAGATGAACAACACAACCAGAAATCAACAACCTCACTACAAAACTCACACTCCGTCTCGCTCACCTTGCTGGCTGGCTGTGCCCCATTCTGGATCGGCACAGAGATGGACGGGGCCACAAGGGGGAGCGGCTGTGGCTGGGCAGGGCGCATGGTTGGCATAGGAACCAGCATCTTGCCCTGGGCCTGGAGTATCGAGCCAGAGAGACAGGGCTGGTGCAGAACTGGGGAGATGGACTGAGCTGAGAGAGAGAGAGACCGGACATTACAGTGGAAAAAGGCATCTGCCAAATAAATAAAGAAATAATAATAATAATAATAATAATAATAATAATAATAATAACAACAGACTAAGCCGGCAGAGAGAGAATTCAAGCACCGCCCCCTTAATCCTTCCTCTCCCTCCCCTCTCTCCCACTTCCAATTCCCCTCCTGCCTCCCCTTCCAGTGCCTCTCTCTCCCTTTCAGTGTGAATCTCACCTCTGCTCCCTGGCGAGCTGCAGGCTGCAGGATTCTGCTGCTGTGAGGGCGTGGCTCCCATCACCACGCCAACCGCCTTCCCATTGGCCGCCTGGCCAGGCCCCGGGGGTTGGGCTGGCAGGGTGAAGTGGATGCTGGCTGACTGCTGCTGCTGCTGCTGCTGCTGCTGCTGCTGCTGCTGCTGGGGGGGGTGGTGGTGGGCAGGGAGGAGCTGCTGGGAGGGGTGGGGCAAGCCAACCTTACCGGCCCCTCCCATGGCAACCGCCCCTGGGGACAGGGTGGGCAGGATATACTGCACCTGCGTTACCCCTTTAGGGCCACAGGAGGGCGCCGCCGCGGACAAAAACTGAGCCGGGGACTGGATGAGACCCAGACTGCTGCCTTTACCAGCGGACAGCCCCGTGCCGTTATTAACAGCAGAGCTGGAGCCAGCACTGTGGTAACTCTGAGGCTGCTGATGGGGAGCGATGAGATGCACAGCAGTGCCCTGGGGGGGTCCCCCGAAACCGTGCTGGGGGCCCCCAATACCTCCCACCACCAGACTGGTCAGCACGCCCCCTCCCCCGGCCATGGGGAATGCAGGATGAGGAGAAGAGGAGGATGACGAAGGACAGGAGGTGGTAGAGAAGGAGAAGGGAGGGGTTGACGAGGTGTACCTGGGCAGTAGCCCCGCAGAGGGGGGGCCGATCACAATCTGCTGTGTGGGCTGCGCGGCCCCCATTACCGCCGGCGGTCTCTTCTCTGCGTACAGGACAGATACGGCCCCTCCGCCCGGCACCCCCTGCTGGTTGTAGACCCTCCCCGACACCTGCAGCTCGGCCGGGGGGGAGGGCTGGGTGGCTGGCTTGCTAGCGATGGGGACGGGGGTGCTGCTCACGGGCTTCACAACGCTGGTCACCACCGTGGAGGCCATCCTGACAGACAGGCAGTGCTGCTGGGAGAGCGGCAGGGCGGGGAGAGGGTTTGGGGAGTAAACACGCCCCACCCCTAAACCCCCTCCTAACCCCCCTACTCCTCCGGGGGACTGGGGGAAAACCAGTGCAGGCAGCACACTCACTGTGCTGGCAATGACTGACTGGGGCTGGGACTGGGAGTAGGAGTGGGGCTGGGAGGAAGGGCTGGGGGAGGGGGAAGCTGTCAAGCTGTTGGGTGTGTGAGCGGAGGAGGGGTAGGAGGGCTCCTCCGAGGACATCTCCCTGTGCTGCTGCTGCTGCTGCTGATCCCCTCTCTTCCTCTTGAGCCCATCGCCACTGTTGCTGCTACTATTATTATTATTATTATTATTATTGTTATTATAGTTGTTGTTGGTAGTATTGCTGCTGCTGCTGCTGCTGCTGCTTGGGCGTTTGCCTGTTGTTGTCGATGATGTTGAAGTGGGTTGCCCTCCTCCTGTCGATTTACATGCTCCCCCCATTCCAGACTGGCAACTGGTAAAGGAGGTGCGGTGGGACTGGGAGGGTGACTGGGAGCTGTTGCTGGGAGCGCTGTGGTGCTGGTGTTGTTGGGAGATGGGACTGGGAGGCTGTGGGAGGTTCTGATTCCTGTGCTGATGCTGTTGTTGCTGGGAGGATGTAGTTTCTCCGCGCACAGGAAGTGGCTGTTTGCTGTTGTTGGTGTTGTTTTCGGGCTTGGAGTGAGAGTGGGAGTGTGAGAAGGGGTGAGCGAGGGAGTGAGAGTGAGGGGAGGAGCGGATCACCGGGGCAAACACTCTCTGTGAAGGGGAGAAGAGGGAATATAGTAAACATCAATTCACATAATTTAACTGTTAGCTTAAAAATAAATGAAGCTGTGAGAGACAGACAGGTAGACAAGCGCTCCCACAGACAGACAGGTAGACAAGCGCTCCCACAGACAGACAGGTAGACACGCGCTCCCACAGACAGACAGGTAGACACGCGCTCCCACAGACAGACAGGTAGACTCGCGCTCCCACAGACAGACAGGTAGACACGCGCTCCCACAGACAGACAGGTAGACACGCGCTCCCACAGACAGACAGGTAGACACGCGCTCCCACAGACAGACAGGTAGACACGCGCTCCCACAGACAGACAGGTAGACACGCGCTCCCACAGACAGACAGGTAGACACGCGCTCCCACAGACAGACAGGTAGACACGCACCCCCACAGACAGACAGGTAGACACGCGCTCCCACAGACAGACAGGTAGACACGCGCTCCCACAGACAGACAGGTAGACACGCGCTCCCACAGACAGACAGGTAGACACGCGCCCCCACAGACAGACAGGTAGACACGCGCTCCCACAGACAGACAGGTAGACACGCACCCCCACAGACAGACAGGTAGACACGCGCTCCCACAGACAGACATACAAAGGCAGAGACACACAGACACTGAAACACACAGAGGAGCAGAGAAAGACACACACACACACACACACACACAGAGGCAGACACAGATACAGAGACAGAGGCAGAGACAGACACACACACACAGAGCCCCTGACTCGCTCACACTCACCTTGTGCTCCCCCTCTTCCCCCTCGCTCTCGCTGTCCGTCACTCTCTCTTTACACTTGAGATCGATGGTGCCGGCCGGGTAGGAGTCCTCTGAAACAGAGACACACTCAGAGACTCACCCCGACGCACTCACAGACGCACTCACAGATGCACCCCGACGCACCCCCAGACTCACTCCGACGCACTCACAGACGCACCCCGACGCACTCACAGACTCACCCCGACGCACTCCCAGACGCACCCCGACGAACTCCCAGACGCACCCGACGCACTCACTCACAGTCACCCTCACACACGCCTCTCCCTCACCGATGACATCATCGTCCCCCTCCTCCTCACAGATCACCATCCTCTCCTCGTCGCTGGTCATCTCCTCGCTGGCAGCTCGCTGGGAACGCGAGAACGAGCGCCGCGGGGCCGAGAACTTCATACCAGAGTACTGAGAGCCAGAGACACACATCTACACAGAGAGGAGAGAGGAAGTGTGAGAGAGAGAGAGAGGACACATCTACACAGAGAAGAGAGGAAGTGTGTGAGAGAGAGGAGACACATCTACACAGAGAAGAGAGGAAGTGTGTGAGAGAGAGGAGACATCTACACAGAGAGGAGAGAGGAAGTGTGAGAGAGAGAAAGAGAGAGAGAGGAGACACATCTACACAGAGAGGAAGTGTGAGAGAGAGAGGAGACACATCTACACAAAGAGGAAGTGTGAGAGAGAGGAAACACATCTACACAGAGAGGAGAGAGGAAGTGTGTGAGAGAGAGAGAGAGGAGACACATCTACAGAGAAAGGGAGAGAGGGAGAGAGGTGTACCTGTGCCAGCTCTGTCAGTGCCTGCGTGTTCCTCTCTCCTCTCTCCAGGCTGTGCACTCCACTGTGTGAGAATGCTCGGGGGCGTGCGAGCTGGGTCTGAGGCCCCTCCCCTGCCTGTCGCTCAGCCACGCCCACTCCACTGGGCCCTGCCTTCAGCTCTGCCCCCAGGGCGGCAGCCTGGGAAACAGCCAGGGGCTCTGAAAGAACAAGAGAGAGGGGGAAGGAAAGTTATTTTTTTTTTTCATGGAAACTCCTGCCTCACTAACTTACTGTCAGATATGCTAATCCCTCCCCTTCCATCTCTCATCCCCTTCTCTACTCTCCCTCCACAAATCTCTCTCCCTCCTCCCCTCCTCTGTCACCTCCAGTCTCTGACATGCTCCTCTCTCTCATCTCTTTGGGCACCCCCCCGGCTCCACTCAGCGCTGTCTTCACATCAGAGCTCGATTTCTTGCGGTCCTTGTTGCACCACTTCCAGTCAGGGTGTGCCTTGAAGTGAGCCTCCTTCACCTGCAGGGGGCAGCAAAGCAACGTGGCTCAGCACTCAACATCACTGCCATTGCTGGGTTTAACTGTTTCAGGTGTGTGTGTGTGTGTGTGCGCGTGGGCGTGTGCGTGCATGTACAGTGTTCCCGGTCTCGGGCGAGTGTGTCTCGGCTCTCGGGCGAGCGCGTTTCTGGTCTCGGGCGAGCGTGTCTCGGCTCTCGGGCGAGCTTTCTCGGCTCTCGGGCGAGCGTGTCTCGGCTCTCGGGCGAGCGTGTTTCTGGTCTCGGGCGAGCGTGTTTCTGGTCTCGGGCGAGCGTGTCTCGGCTCTCGGGCGAGCGTGTTTCCGGTCTCGGGCGAGCGTGTTTCTGGTCTCGGGCGAGCGTGTCTCGGCTCTCGGGCGAGCGCGTTTCTGGTCTCGGGCGAGCGCGTTTCTGGTCTCGGGCGAGCGTGTCTCGGCTCTCGGTCTCGGCGGCGTGTCTTGGTCTCGGCGGCGTGTCGGCTCGGCGGCGTGTTTCGGTCTCGGCGGCGTGTTTCGGTCTCGGGCGAGCGTGTTTCTGGTCTCGGGCGAGCGTGTCTCCGGTCTCGGGCGAGCGTGTCTCCGGTCTCGGGCGAGCGTGTCTCGGTCTCGGGCGAGCGTGTCTCGGTCTCGGCGAGTGTCGTCGGCGGCTCTCGGTCTCGGCGGCGTGTCGGTCTCGGCGGCGTCTGGTCTCGGGCGAAGCGTGTCTGGCTCGGCGAAGCGTTCTCGGTCTCGGCGGCGTCTCTGGTCTCGGCGGCGTCTCTGGTCTCGGCGGCGTGTCTGGTCTCGGCGGCGTGTCTCGTCTCGGCGAAGCGTGTCTCTGGTCTCGGGCGAAGCGTGTCTCGGTCTCGGCGAAGCGTTTCTGGTCTCGGCGAAGCGTTTCTGGTCTCGGCGAAGCGTGTCTCGGTCTCGGGCGAAGCGTTCGGTCTCGGCGGCGGTCGGTCTCGGCGAAGCGGTCTGTCTCGGCGGCGTCGGTCTCGGCGAAGCGTGTCTCGGTCTCGGCGAAGCGTGTCTCGGTCTCGGCGAAGTGTCTCGGTCTCGGCGGCGTGTCGGTCTCGGCGAAGCGTGTCTCGGTCTCGGGCGAAGCGTGTCTCGGTCTCGGCGGCGTGTCTCGGTCTCGGCGAAGCGTGTCTCGGTCTCGGCGGCGTGTCGGTCTCGGCGGCGTGTCTCGGGCGAAGCGTGTCTCGCTCGGGCGAAGCGTGTCTCGGCTCTCGGGCGAGCGTGTCTCTGGTCTCGGGCGAGCGTGTCTCGGCTCTCGGGCGAGCGTGTCTCGGCTCTCGGGCGAGCGTGTCTCGGCTCTCGGGCGAGCGTGTTTCTGGTTACCTGGAAGGCGAGGTCGTGGTATTTCTGCTTCTCCTTGGGCCCCAGTGCGTACCACCACTCCCCCAAGATCTTGCTGACGGTGCGGTTGTCCTGGTTGGGGTGTCGTTGGTGCACCAGGGCGCGGTGCCGCTTGCTGAAGATCATGAAGGCGTTCATCGGCCGCCGGATGTGATCCTTCTCCCTCTGAGAGTGAGACGAAAGGGAGTGAGAGAGTGAGAGGAGGACGGGGAGAACAAGAAAAGCAAAATCCACACACAAGCACTCTCCCTCCCCTCCTCTCCTCTCCCTCCCTCCCTCCCTCTCCTCACCTTGCCCGGGCTCCTGCCATCCTTGTCGCAGTCCCTGTCCTTGGGCAGGGCGCTGAGGGACTGGGTCCTCCTCTTCACCGGGGGCACAGACAGGGGCATCTCGGGCATCACGCTGGAGAAGAACCTGACAGCAAGAACAGAGACAGGAAGAACCAAAACAAATCAACCAATAACTCACTCACTGTGTGTGTGTGTGTGTGTGTGTGTGTGTACGTGCTTCAGTGTCTATGCATTTCAATGTGTATAGCTCAGTGTCTATGCATTTCAATGTGTATAGCTCAGTGTCTGTATTTCAATGTGTATAGCTCAGTGTCTGTATTTCAATGAGTATAGCTCAGTGTCTATGCATTTCAATGAGTATAGCTCAGTGTCTATGCATTTCAATGAGTATAGCTCAGTGTCTATGTATTTCAATGAGTATAGCTCAGTGTCTATGCATTTCAATGTGTATAGCTCAGTGTCTATGCATTTCAATGTGTATAGCTCAGTGTCTATGTATTTCAATGTGTATAGCTCAGTGTCTATGTATTTCAATATGTATAGCTCAGTGTCTATGTATTTCAATGTGTATATACTCACGGGTCGTCTGCATCACTCTCCGTCTCACTGTCCCCCCCTGCTGCCCCCCCATCTCTGGAAGGGGGGGTCTGCTCCTCTCGCGGTGGGGCCTCGCTGGGGCTCGGACTGGGAGGGGGGCGCTTCTCTGGGTCCCCTCCCAGACTGGGAGCAGTGGTAGTGCTGGGCTCCGGCACTGGGACCACACAGGATTGGGGAGGATCTAAAACACAGAGAGAGAGGAAGGAGAGAAAGGGGGTTATTTACAAAGGAACACTTTATACCATATACATATTCCTAATATTACATTTCTTTACTGTTTTTAATGTCCTATATTAGGTGGATTCTGTAGGATCACTCACCTTTATTCTGATTGGGTGGGGGAGGGTGATTGACAACCTGCTGCCCCTCTGAGGACTGGACGGAGGATTCCGATTGGCTGGGAGCCAGGAAGGGGACCAATGAGTGCCAATGAAAGACCGGGACCGAGCGCGGCTCGACATTGGTCCAAACTGCAGAGAAACACAATTTTAAAAAACACACACAGGTCACAAACACACGCTGAGGAATAGAGGGTCACTTGAAGGTAGTATGTGTTGTGCATCTCTCATTATAAGAGGTGTCATCTCGTGCACTCTGTCTGCTTGACTCTATCTCTTCTAGTGTCAATCACACTGATGAAGGCACTAGAGCCCAAACGCTGGTCTGCGTGACTCAGTCTCTTACTGCTTATGTCTACTTAAATCAGCCAGTTGTGTCAGCACACAGTATTAGTTCCGTTTTCACAGCAAGGGAACTGGAAACTGATAGAAATAAAACTCAACACATGGTTTCAGAACTAAATTAATACTGAATCTCCTTATACATAATATACAGCAGACCCTGATACTGATGAGATACAGCCCTCTGAAATGTCTTTATAATATATAGCACTAGACCCTGATATTGATGTGATACAGCCCTCTGAAATGTCTTTATAATATATAGCAGACCCTGATGATATTGATGATTCAGCCCTCTGAAATGTCTTTATAATATACAGCACTAGACCCTGATATTGATGCGATCCAGCCCACTGAAATGTCTTTATAATATACAGCACTAGACCCTGATATTGATGTAATACAGCCCTCTGAAATGTATTTATAATATACAGCACTAGACCGATATTGATGAGATACAGCCCTCTGAAATGTCTTTATAATATACAGCACTAGACCCTGATATTGATGCAATTCAGCCCTCTGAAATGTCTTTATAATATACAGCACTAGACCCTGATATTGATGCGATCCAGCCCTCTGAAATGTCTTTATAATATACAGCACTAGACCCTGATATTGATGCGATCCAGCCCTCTGAAATGTCTTTATAATATACAGCACTAGACCCTGATATTGATGCGATACAGCCCTCTGTAGCAGATCGAAATGACATCACATTAAGATTTGCTTTTTTAGTTTCATTATTATTCCTAAACCTAGCCCAGGGTGCTGTGTGTGAGACTCAAGCTGATTTTCACCCACTCAAGATCCGAGTGGCCAGTAAGCCCACTTGTGGACAGGCATTCTGGAGTGGATAACTGCTTCTGTTGTACAGCACCCGACACTACATATATTTCTGCAGACTTGCTTAACTTATCTTGAGTTGTGACAGAATATTATTCAGCAAAATGAGAAGGAACTTGTAAAGACTTATAAAATTACACAATTCAGCTCAGCGGATAGACAGGTCCCTCCCTCACCCCCCTAAGAGAAAGGGTGCTCCCTCCAGTCCAGGGCAGGCTTGAGGCAGGAAGCCTGAACTCTCTGTAACAGTTCTACGTACCGAATACAATTTGTCACAGAATAAGAATACTATTAAAATCAATAATACGTACCAAACATGCTGAGACCTTGACGCAGACATGGCGGCGTTTCCGATGAAAACATGACCCGGTCCGTTTTGTAGAGACGTTTCCGTTTTATTTATTTAAACAACACTGTAATTGATAAGGCGCTGATTCACAGAGAATTACATCTATGTCTTGGTTTTATAATATTGCGTTTTAGAATTGTTTTTGAATGTATTCAATGATGATAACTGACACAAGGAGGCGTATGTTTTCAAATGTAAAGTGCTGTCACGAGCCGTGTTCATTTATCCTTTTATTTTATAAATAACACCAATAATAATAATAATAATGATGATGATTCTCCAAAGCGCGCATCCATCTTCTTGAGATAATAAATATATGAATGAGAAGTCCAGTCTTGTTATTTTTTTGGTTTACTTCCGTGTTGTTGTTATTAGATAAGAATGAATGGACACAGTAGATCTCTGTAATAGCTGAGCCACTGATTACCACAGTAAATAACCAAACAAACAAATATTAAAGCTTCGATGTTTGTCCAAAAATGGATTCTTTTTCCTTTTAATCCATGTCCGGGTTTTTTGTTTTGGTGTGTTTTTATTATTTGAGGTAGAGTCGAGTGCGGTCGGGAAAGGGTTAAGCAGGCCTGACTCTCATCCTTGGCCTCGCCTAAATCGCAAAGGGGCGGATGTACGTAACTCGAAGGGAGATTAATATTGGTATTTAAACCGCTCAGGCGACTCAGCAGTTGTAATAGTAAATAATTAATAATACAAAATAAAAAAAACACACTCCCACACTAACTCGAAGAGAAATAGAAACGATATTCGCAGCGATAAGGAAGCCTTGCTATGCCCGTCTGTAACATTCACACACAAAACCACCACTGCTCACAAATCTTATTTACCCTTCAATGTCTTAATCAAAACGTACCACCTCGTCTGCAGAGTAAGCAATCGTATCACAATTCACATATAAAGAAACATCTAGTAAACAAAACCAAAAAAACAACACGGAATTAACAGCCAAATGACTATTTATTGTGTCTGAAGAAATCCGAACAACTCAGTGTTTGTATTTGTGAGTGAGCGTGTGCGCACAGTTAGATGCACAAGTACAGTATATGCATGTAACCGACACGCTCTGTGCTACGCTTTGCTCTGGGGATTCTCACATTATCACAGCAGGGTGTGTTACCCTGCTTTAACGTGTATGCGACACCAAAATGCAATTTTCAATTGCAATAACCAAACAGCAAAACTATTACACAGGCAACTCAAAACACGGCTTGTATTTTGGGGTTTGTTTGTTTACATTGACGATGCTAACAGTATTGATCAACCGACCTCCCAATCCTTATAACCAACTGCTAAACACTTTCCCGAAAGTAACCTCTCTATACAAGCAGGCTGTAAATTCACACAACGCCGCTCCCCTCCGTAGCGCTGCTAAACGAGCCTGGCACCTGCAATTCCAATAATCAATCAATAACACAGCGAGCACAACTCCGGAGCGCTGCTAAACGAGCCTGACACCTGCAATTCCAATAACCAATCAATAACACAGCGAGCACAACTCCGGAGCGCTGCTAAACGAGCCTGACACCTGCAATTCCAATAACCAATCAATAACACAGCGAGCACAACTCCGGAGCGCTGCTAAACGAGCCTGACACCTGCAATTCCAATAACCAATCAATAACACAGCGAGCACAACTCCGGAGCGCTGCTAAACGAGCCTGACACCTGCAATTCCAATAACCAATCAATAACACAGCGAGCACAACTCCGGAGCGCTGCTAAACGAGCCTGACACCTGCAATTCCAATAACCAATCAATAACACAGCGAGCACAACTCCGAGCGCTGCTAAACGAGCCTGACACCTGCAATTCCAATAACCAATCAATAACACAGCGAGCACAACTCCGGAGCGCTGCTAAACGAGCCTGACACCTGCAATTCCAATAACCAATCAATAACACAGCGAGCACAACTCCGGAGCGCTGCTAAACGAGCCTGGCACCTGCAATTCCAATAACCAATCAATAACACTGCGAGCACAACTCCGGAGCGCTGCTAAACGAGCCTGGCACCTGCAATTCCAATAACCAATCAATAACACTGCGAGCACAACTCCGGAGCGCTGCTAAACGAGCCTGACACCTGCAATTCCAATAACCAATCAATAACACAGCGAGCACAACTCCGGAGCGCTGCTAAACGAGCCTGACACCTGCAATTCCAATAACCAATCAATAACACTGCGAGCACAACTCCGGAGCGCTGCTAAACGAGCCTGACACCTGCAATTCCAATAATCAATCAATAACACAGCGAGCACAACTCCGGAGCGCTGCTAAACGAGCCTGGCACCTGCAATTCCAATAATCAATCAATAACTCAGCGAGCACAACTCCGGAGCGCTGCTAAACGAGCCTGACACCTGCAATTTCAATAACCAATCAATAACACAGCGAGCACAACTCCGGAGCGCTGCTAAACGAGCCTGACACCTGCAATTTCAATAACCAATCAATAACACAGCGAGCACAACTGAAATCTCACACACACACCTTATAATAAAGTCAACAAACCGTCTCTCCTTAATGTTGTTTTTAAACAACAAAGTACTTTCCTCAAAAGAAAGTCTCTAAATAAAAACCTCGAAGAATAATAATAATATAAAAATAATAATAATAATAATAATAATAATAATAATAATAATAATAATAATAATAATAAATGACACGACAAGTATTATTAATCACAGTTCAGCCGTAGCAATACTGGCCTTCTTCAAAGCGTTACAAAGTCAATAAAAACACAACGACCGTGCACATTAGATATTACAAGTCGTAAACAACTTTAAGAAACATAAACCAATAGCCAATGCTTTACCGTATTTACCAGTAGTAGGCACAACCTCAGTGTACTACAGTATCATCGATACGCGTATTACCGTATTAACATACTGTGAATCACCTCAGATACCCCCCGTGCTATGCTAAAGTACAACACAAATATCACATCATTTTCAACAGAACACTGCCCCTGTGCTCGCTAAACTAAACTCACAAGTTTAGTTTGCAATGACCTAGCATACATTATCATGGGTAATAATAACACGCACTATATTATAAAACTCGAGCTACCCCACATAAGCTCTCCATAAACTGTGAAGCCCAATAAGATCCTGCACACGGATGCGGTGCCGACTAACAACAACAAGTGAAGTGGTTAATGGGTGTTGCCCGATCCCTGCTTGCTATAGAAGTCGGTGTTTTTGACTGTAAGATGTGCAATGCATTTCTTTTCCTGTCTCTCTCCTCTCTCTTCTTATTACTGCGTCTCTCGTGTTAATGTTGTGTAAGCAGTTTCCCTTGCACGCAATGAATGACGGAGCTGTTGTTATTCTGCGCCGCTCGTAGTAAAGCGCAATGCTGGCGTTGAGTGAAGTCGAGAGTCCTCCTCCTCCTCCTTCTTCAATCAAACACGCATCTCCCTCGCCGCCTTTCTTTCTTTCTTTCTTTCTTTCCCTGACTTCATCCGGTGTCGCGATACACAGAAAAAACAACGAAACAAAACAAAAAACGGGGAAGCAAAATCGGTAGTAAAGCTCAGAGCACACTTCACATGTGTTTGAAATGAAATGCGTGTTGCTGTTGTGTTCTCCGCTCTGTACCCCACATCCCTGCTACAGACACCGTGTGAAGCGCGGCTTCTCCTCTCTCTCTCTCTCTCTCTCTCTCGCTGTGTTCAGCTTCCTCCTTCCGTTTTTTCTTTCTAAATCAGTCCATTTTTCATTTTCTCAGTTCCATTAAATATATTATTATTATTGTTGTTATTATTATTTATATTAAAATGGTCTCTTTTCTTTGCAATGCTTTTTGTTTGCAGTTAGCTGGGTTATTTTTTTTTTAATAAATAGGTAACGCAAGCAAAGCTGGCAGAATCGTGCTGCACAGGCTTCGTTGTAAAATAACACTAATAACAACAAATCCACTCAGTGCTGTTAACACTGAAGAGCAGACCGGATTAATACTACTCTGCAGTCGCATAAGACATGCTATAATGTAGCCGTACTAGCAGCAGACGTCTGATAGGATTTGTTGCGCCCCAACGCGTTGTCTGGCGAGGTGACAGTGATATCGTGTCCATAATAATTTGCCCTCGCAGGGTAGTAGCGTCGCATTCACAATATCCACAGAGCTCGGCTTTTGCTTTTCTAAACAAGATTAAACTAGGTTAACCGCTCCACCCCCTCCTCTCTCTCTCTCGCCTAACCAGCTACAGCGCGCAAACTCGGGTCTGTGCAACCCCGCTCTCCCATAGGTCGCCAAGCGAGGAGTCATTCACCTGCCAACCGCTGCTCTCCAAGCTGATTGGCCTCAGTCAGAGCTGGAATGTCAGTCATATGCAAATCGCCTGCCGCACGGTTCTCAGGCTCCGATTGGGTAAGGGGTCGTTGTGAGTTACTGCAACTATGTGGGGCGTGGCCGCTCATTGGTTGGCGGGTTTGCTGTCTATTGTGACGTCTCAGCTGGCGCCCCTTGATTGGCCGGATCTTTCGTTCTGACTCAAGAGTAAAACAATGAGTTTGCATAGCCGCGCCCTCCCGCTCCCACACTGACTGGATAACTGCGTGATTGATGTGAAAGCTAGCGAATGCTGATGGGAGAAGGAGACATCGGCCAGCCAGTCGCATGACAGAGGACCCGCCTTGGCTGGGCAGTGCCCCTCGATGCTGAGTTGCAGTTCTGCCCCAGGCCCCTGGAGCCCCTGTGGGCACGAGAGAGAATGAGGCCCATTTCTCTCTATCGAATACAACAATGTTTTTAACCGGTTGATTGCCAAAAATATTCGCTAAAATCAACGTTACTCCTTTACAAGCACAAAGTTCCATTCACGAAGGAGCTGACATTCACAAACCAGGCTGCACAGAAACCAAGACTAGAGTACACACAGTTTGATACCCTTTCACACAGGAAAAATCTTGAAAAAAATAGCAGGAAAAAAAGGAGATTTGGAGACGCAATAAATATATTTTTCATTGAATTCTTTCCCATTGCTTTACATGAAGCTGTGCTGCATTTGCGTCTCCCACATGTCCCCCATATAAAGACGAGAAGAGAGTTTTCTATCCATCCCCATACTGATGCTGTATATATGTCATGGTCATCACACTGGTAGCTTGTGAATTTACTGCCTTGGCAATGTGGGTGGCTGTTACTGCCAGGCTTGTTATAGGGTCTCTTACTGTATAAGAGCTGCCATTAACTTATTCAAAAAACCATAAACTCTGATCTTGTACAAGTGGACCTTTTCAATTCCCTCTGACACGCGCACACGCTGACACGCGCACACACACTGACACACATACAGTGACACACTGACACACACACATGCTGACACAGAGACACACTGCCCCCCACACACACACACACACAGACACACACTGGGTTATAGTGTTAATGAGAGCTTTGCATTGAGTCCCGTAACGTGCTGATTTCATGTTTGAAATATCTGTTTCAGCATTACAGGGACATGGCCTGTGTTCTCGTGAGGTAGGTTTCGTCAGGTTTTTCCCATCATGTTGGGACTTTCTTTTTGACTCAGTAAGTGTTATAAGATTGCTATGGTAAACACAGACACACACTGTGTCACACTGACTGACAGACGCACAGACACACTCTACCAAACACGCCCACTGACACACACTGTGTGCGTGTCTCTCTGTGTGTGCGTGTGTGTCCCTGTGTGTGTGTGTCTCAGTGTGTCTCTGTGTGTGTGTCTCAGTGTGTGTGTGTCTCAGTTTATGTTGGCACTGCAGCACAGAGCTGCTATTGAGTGCAGTGGTTCAGCGAGGGGGAGATCAGCGTGCTCCGAGGAGCCTGGGAAACACGACACCAACACTGCAGACTTAACCCTTCAGTCACCAGACTGCTGCAAACAGGACCCAGGCTAACACCAGCCTTCCACCTTCCTGTGGAGCCTGGGCTCCAATCTGAGGGGCTAGGTGGCGCTAGCGGGTTAATGTTGATGCACTAGACCAGCCTTTCACCTTCCTCTGGAAGCCTGGGTTCCAATCTGGGGGGCTAGGTGGCGCTAGCGGGTTAATGTTAAACTTAACATACTGAAATGTATCCATAAGTTGACAGTACAAATTCTATTGGCATCAAATTTAAGTTGCTACCAAATGATTTATTAGTGAGTGAGTCAGTCTGAGTCACTGAGAGTTAAATAATGAGATCACAGACACAGGGGAGGAGGAGGAGGGAGAGAGGGGGAGACAGCATGACATGAAAGCTGTCCTCTATATATTAGAGATGTTTACTCATGTTAGAACAGAAGTAGTCCTCTCACTCACACACACCCATTTCCTTCCCCCCTCTCTCGCTCTCCCTCTCTCTCTCTCTCTCGCTCTCTCTCTCTCTCTTGTTGTTTACAGTGAGACATTACAGCAGCTCAGTCAGACACCGTGTCACCAGAAGCATTACTCACCCTGACCAGAGAGAGGAGGGGATAGAGAGAGAGGAGAGGAGCACAGGAGGGGGGGAGGAGAGGAGAGAGAGAGGAGGAGGAGTCAAGGAGAGACAGAAAGCCTGTTCATATTCCTGTTTGAACTCCTTGACCGTATCTTTTTTTTTCTTGCTTCCAAATAATCACGTGTGTGTGTGTCTGTGTGTTGGTTTATTAGGAATGCAAGTCACTGGGATATAAATAGACAAAAAGTGACTCACACATTACTCTAGAGTGGAAAAAAGTGGGAATGAGGGAAAGGGAGGGAGCGGGAAAGAGAACGAGAGGGAGACAGAGATGGAAAAAAAGGGGGGTTTGGAGTGAAGGGGAGCGAGAGAGAGAGAGCAGTTTTCTGTGCAGGAAATGAGAGGAGAGGAAGGGAGCAGTCTGTACAGCGGAGCCTCACTGCTCACTAGAGACTTTGAACCAGGAAAACACCCAGAGCCTATTTAAACTTCTCATCTGGGACTGATACTGATACCAGCGTGCGCGCACACACACACACACACACACACACACACACACACACTGACACACACACCCTGACATGCTCACACACCTTACACACACACACAGACATGCTCACACACTGACACACACACACACACACCCAGACATGCTCACACACTGACACACACACACACACACAGCCAGACATGCTCACACACTGACACACACACCCTGACATGCTCACACACCTTACACACACACACAGACATGCTCACACACTGACACACACACAGACATGCTCACACACTGACACACACACACACACCCCCAGACATGCTCACACACTGACACACACACACAGACATGCTCACACACTGACACACACACACAGACATGCTCACACACTGACACACACACACACCCAGACATGCTCACACACACACACCCTGACATGCTCACACACCTTACACACACACACACAGACATGCTCACACACTGACACACACACACACAGACATGCTCACACACCTTACACACACACACACAGACATGCTCACACACTGACACACACACACACACACAGACATGCTCACACACTGACACACACACACACACACAGCCAGACATGCTCACACACTGACACACACACACCCAGACATGCTCACACACTGACACACACACACAGACATGCTCACACACTGACACACACACACACACACACACACACCCAGACATGCTCACACACTGACACACACACACAGACATGCTCACACACTGACACACACACACACACTCAGACAGACCCATACTGACACAGATTTCCTGTTCTAAACTCCAGAGCTTATGTTTAATAAGGCAGGCTCTGTCAGGTTAGCACACTCACACAGACACACTTTTAATCTTGACTGGCACTCAAAGAGTTAACCTAGGGAGGCTGCCAGGACCAGCTGTCAATCAAACCACAGCAAACAATGGGGGTGTGGTCAACTGAGGCTGCCAATCAGTGAGGCAGAGAGAAAGTCCCTCCCACTGCCCAATCAGACACCTCGCACTTACAGGGGGCATGCACTGCCTTCTGCAGCAAACAAGCAGGACCAGTTAACCCCTTCAGGTACACAGAGAGGTCTGGGTTTATAGTGCAAACACGCACACACGCACACACTCACACACTGAAGACACTGAGACACACACACACACACACGTATTCATTAATAAATAGAAAGCAAGCAAGAAAGAAAGACCCTGTGTGAGGGACTACAATGCCTGCAGTGTGTAGAAACTCCCTGCGCAGCTGTCAGGGTGTGACACATAAAGGCCACAGGGGGGAGCTGCTGCTGCACGTTTGCAGTGCATGGAGGGGACGAGCTGTCAGCCCTCATACAGGGAGCTCCATCTAATTGAGATGATGGATCAAATGCTGATCAATCGCTACAGTATCGACGAGAGCTTAAAGCAGCGGAGTGGCACTCGAAAGCCCCCCCCCCCCCCTCTGTTTTTCACTACGACACCTCCCTGACTAGCGGGTACATCATTCTCTTACATGCGTCACTGAACCAACTACATGAAAACAAATATAAATATCCAGTGCTGGACTTTAACCCTCATATATTTCCTCCCCCTTCTCCTTAACAGGGTGTAGCAGTAAAAAGCTCAGGTGTTTTCTTATTAAACGGGAGTCTTTCCATCCCTGTTAGTGCTTATCAGGGTCAGTGAAACCAGGGGGTCAGTGTTAATACTGCTAGTGCGGATAAGAGGTAAGAGAATGGATTCTAAACCTCCTTCGCTTGCCCCTGCTTTCTCTCTCTCTCTCTCTCACACACACACACACACACACACACACACACACACACACACACACACGTGCGTGCGTGCGTGTAAACCCGCGTGTCCGCTGATTCAAGAGCTGTAGGATGATATAACCTCCCCTTGTTTACAGCCCTCTCTCTCTCCTTTTTGTTTTTTTTTGCACCAATTTCTTTGATTAAACTTTGCTGTTGTCACGGCAACCCTGTGAGGGCTGCCACTTGTCTGGTGGAGAGCTCTGCTGTTGCCACGGCGACCGCTGGCCTAGCGCTGCCCACGGCAACGACCCTGGGAACAGGAAACCCATAATAACCAAATGGGACCAGTGTGTGCGCGCCTGACTGACTTGCTAGGGAGAAGGCATCATGGCAGTTTACAGCTACAGTCGAGTTTGACACTCAAACACATAGCCATGCTTCTCTTTTACTGCTAAATTCTTCCAGGGTTTATTAAACTAACCTATCCTTCAGCCTCCCCCAAAGCTGTGCAGTGCTGCCGCAGTTCACACTACCGGACTGCAGAGGTCGCCGTTGAACACAGAAATTCAACATTTCTGCTTGCAGTGTGAACAAGCTCCAGGTATTTCTTTATATATATATATATATATATATATATGAACACATGATCGTATTATATTGTAACAGACCTGTGTGTACGCAGAGCGAGGGGATACTTGGGACAAACTGACCAGGGCACTAGCCCTACTGCACCCAGCCCTAGGTTTCAGAACTCCCCTTGTTCAGGTATATCATTTCAAAATGACCGGGTAGTGTAGGTGCCGGGAGTTTGAACAATCGGGGGCCCTGGTGAGCCAGCTCTGAATGAAGTGACCCCACTGCTAATCTCAGATTGGAACCCAGGCCTCCAGAGGAAGGTTAACCCTGTGTGTTCCGGTACTGTGCTTGTTTGTCAGCGTGTTTTTTGGGGTTTTTTTCCTGTCACGTGGGAGGTGGGATGTGAGTATCCCGTCATCACGGCAACTGCCCCGGCACACAATGACATCGTGCGTCAGCAAAGCCACTCACTGCCTCTCTCCCCTTCTCCCTCATCCAACCTACACACTCTCTTTCATCTAACTTTCCAACCATCCTCTCCTTCTCTCTGTATCTATCCTACACACTCACTCACTTTCAGTGAGTCCTTCACTCCACTCCCCCCCCCTCTCCCTCTCTCCATCTAACCTTTTATCCATCCTGCAAACACTCACCTTTCACCCTCCCTCTCTCCATCTGCCTTGCTCACTCATTCGTTTTGTCACTACAGTATCAGTGAATCCCTTCTCTCACCCCCTCTCCTGCTGTCACCCCTTCTCTTTTATTTTTAATAATTAGTCGTTTATCAGACGTTTTTATCCAAAGCGACTCACAAAGACTAGGGGGGTGAACTCTGCATCAACAACTGCTGCTGCTGCTGCTGCAGAGTCGCTTCCAACAGGACCTTGTTTGTTTTACCTCTCATCTGAAGGACGGAGCGCAAGGAGGTGAAGCGACTTGCTCAGGGTCTCACACACACACAGTGAGTCAGCGGCTGAGGCAGGATTTGAAGCTCCTGGTATCAAGCCCCTTTCTCTAACCACTGGCCCCCCAAGCCTCTCTCCATCTATCCTGGAGACTCACTCCACCCCCTTATCACCCTTTTCTATCACATCCTCTTTCTCCATTTCAAATTTTGAAAAGAAAACCTGAGACGCAGTAATGAGTATTTAACCTCAGCCCCAGTAACTTTCACTATTGTGTTGTCTGTGTGTGTCAGTGTGTGTGGGTTTGCCTATGTGTGTTAGTGTATCAGTTTGTCTGTGTGTATGTGTGCGTGTCTATGCATGTTTGTGTCAGTCTCAGTTTGTCTGTGTGTGTGTGTTTGTCTATGTGTGTCAGTGTCTCAGTTTGTGTGTGTGAATGTGTGCGTGTCAGTCTCAGTTTCTCTGTTTGTGTGTCTGTTTGTCTGTGTGTCAGTGTCTCAGTTTGTGTGTCTGTCTGTGTGTGTCAGTTTGTTTGTGTGTCTGTTTGTGCACGTGTGTCAGTGTCTCAGTTTGTCTATGTGTCAGTGTGTCTCAGTTTGTCTTTGTGTTTCTCAGTTGCCTGTGTCAGTGTCCCTGTGTCAGTCTCAGTTTGTGTGTGTGTGTGTGTGTGTGTGTGTGTGTGTGGATTTGTCTCTTGCTCATGCTATTAGCCCCTTGAAGACCTCTCTGATAGGAAAGAATGACTTCGCCCAACATCACCTCTGTTATGTTATGTTTCTAATATCCCTGTGTTACTTGGTGTACTAAAGACCAATTTGAATTCAAAGAGAGACGGGTTTGTAGTAAGAAAAAGCAGAGAAAGAAGGCAGAGTGTGAGAGAGGAGGGAGGGAGTGCGTACGAGAAGGAGGGAGTGCTTACGAGAGGGAGGGAGGGAGGGAGTGCGTATGAGAGGGAGGTATACTGGTGTGTCTGGGCGTGTCTGCTTACCACAGAACAAGTCTGGACACAGTTCTGAGTGCTGGAATGTGCAGCTCAAACAGACAAGCACTGATACACACACACACACACACACACGGAGACAGACAGACGCGCACACACACACACACACACACACACACAGAAACTAAAAGACACACACAGGCAGTGAGACACTCACTAAGACACACACACTGATATGCAGTTTCATGCATATCAAGCATGTATATAATCCATTTCGCGCACAACAAATCTGACTTTCAAATTGCCTCACTGTTATACTTTGTGTTTAATTCGATAAGGTGACAAACGTTTGTGTAAAAGTCAATCACACTGATGAAGGCACTAGAGCCCAAACACTGGTCTGCGTGACTCAGTTTAGTTTTAATCACACTGATGAAGGCACTAAAGCCCAAACGCTGGTCTGCTTGACTCAGTTTAGTTTTAATAACACCGATGAAGGCACTAGAGCCCAAACGCTGGTCTGCTTGACTCAGTTTAGTTTTAATCACACTGATGAAGGCACTAGAGCCCGAACGCTGGTCTGCTTGACTCAGTTTCATCTAGTTTCAATCACACTGATGAAGACCCCAGTCTGCCCCCCCCGCTGTTCCCTTACCTGTCCCGGGGCGGCCCATGATGATCTCCTTCCTCGGCGCCGGGTGCGAGAGCTCAGACGGCACGATGACGGGCAGCAGTGCAGTGGGGGTGGGGTGGAAGGGCACGGGCTGCTGCAGGGGGATCCCCAGGGTGAACCCCGAATTCAGAGCGGAGCAGGAGGAGGAGGAGGAGGAGGAGGAGGGGCCTGCCTGGCTGACAGAGCAGGATGAGGAGGAGGAGGAGGAGGAGGAGACTCTGCCCACTATAACGCACCCGTTGGCTGCCTGGTTCTGAGCTGCTAAGTGGGAGGCGTTAATGGGGACCGGCATCTGGAGGCCAGCGCTTTTAACCGACGGGCAGACAGAGGAAGAAGACAATGAAGGAGGAGCAAAAGAAGGTCCTACAAGGCTAGCGGATGTTACCCCCGCCGGCCTGGCTGTCCGGGGGCCGGCCCTGCTGTCCGGGGGCTTCTCCGCGAATTTGGCCGGCAGTAAAGGCACGTCGGGGTTGCGGACGATCACTGGGGAGTCTCTCTGGGACTGCTGCTGCTGCTGCTGCTGCTGCTGCTGCTGGGTCAGGGCTGGGACTCTGCGCACCGTGGGGGAGGGGTCGGAGGTGAGGGCCGAGGGGGGAGGGGAGAGGAGCAGGGGCAGGGGGGAGGAAGAGGAGGAGGAGGCTTGGCCCCCCCCAGCTGCTGCTGCCGCCGCCGCCGCCGCTGCTGGAGACATGGCCCTGAACCCGGCCGGCGTGGAGGGCAGTGTCGGGGTGTGGGAGACAGACTCCACACCAGAGTCCGTGCTGTCGCTCTTCTGGAACTCTGGAGGGGCGGGGAGGCAGATTCCCAATCCCAATCCTGCTGCAGAGGAGGAAGGGGGGTGGGAGTGGGAGGAGGAGGAGGGGGCATGGCCCACAGATTCCAGTTTGCGTTTATTGGGGCTCATGGGGACGGTGAAGGTCAGGTTGGCGTGGAAAGTGGGCAGGATCCCCGAGGAATGCCTCTCTCTGTCCCGGTGCCCAGACCCTGGGGGGGCCCCGCTGTGGTGGTGCAATCCCGGGGCCCCCTCTGATTTGGGGGTGCTGGCGCTCACGTGCCTGTGCCTGGCCCCCCCCGCCACCCTCTGAATCACGGGGGAGGCTGTGATGGGGCTGAAGTTGGCCGGCCGGAAGCCGAAGAGCGGGGAGCGCGAGGGGGAGGGCGCCGGGGAGAAGGGGGACTGGTTGGAGACGGGGGAGAAGGAGGGGGTGCCGGAGCGCGAGCTGCCCAGGGAGACCAGCATGTTGGCCGCCTCGCACTCGTCGAAGTCGAAGCGGGAGAGGTCCTGCGAGGAGGAGGAGGAAGGGAGGAGGGGCAGGGCCAGCCTGGGCCTCGAGTCAGCCCGGCCGCCGCTGGTCTCGCTGCTGCTGTCCCGGGACGTGTCCTCCCAGTCGAACTCGCTGCTGGCTCTCCCGGTCCTGGAGAGGGGGTCTGAGGAGAGCCGGCCGCTGCTGCCCGCCGCCCCGCTCTCCATCTCCTTGGTTCTCATGGAGAGGTGCCGGGAGCAGTACCCCCTGCGCTGGGACTCCTTCATGCAGCCCTCGCGGGAGCACAGCCGGCGCCACTGCTTGCCGTTGAACTTCTTGCGGATGCCGTTCGGGGTGCAGACCACGTCCCCCTTTTTGTATTTCTGCTGAGCCGCGGTCAGAGGGGTGCGGGAGCGAGAGGAGGACCCGCTCCCCACCTCCTCCTCCTCCTCCTCCTCCTCCTCCTCCTCCTCCTCCTCCCAGCCCCCCCGGCGTGGTGCAGCCGCTCCCCCCTCCCTGGCTGCTGCTGTTGGCGCTGCTCCTCCCGCTTCCTGCCGACGACGACATCACTTCCTGGCTCAGCAGGAGAGGGGAGGGCTGTTCAGGGAGGAGGAGGCATCGATTGGAGGAGCCACCTGTCAGCACCAAAGGCAACACTCCCCCTCCCCGAACCCCTATCATCGGAGGGTACCCTGCAGACTTGGAGGGGGAAAGAATCTGTCTCTGAGAGCCGTGCTGCTGCTGCAGGGAGGAAGGGGGTCCCCGGGAGCCTGGCCTCTCTGCCCCACCCTCCTCCTCCCCCACACCCCCACCTCCTCGGTCCAAAAGCAAAGCCACGCTCTCCGCCCTTAAAGGGGAGGCCATGTTCAGGCTGATCTTGGACACCTCCATGTCTTCAGGAGGGGTGTGGTTCTGGATTAGAGGATGCTGCTGCTGTTGGTTCTGGTGCTGGTTCTGCTTCTGCTCTGCCCCCTTGTTTTGGGTCTCCCTCGCGGAGAGCAGCAGGAGGGGCTGGTTCTGTGCTGCAGTGGGCTGGAGAGAGCTGAGCTGCTGTGGTTTGAAGCGAGGGCTGCTGCTGCTGCTGCTGCTGCTGTCTCCAATGGCCATCGTGCTGCTGCCGGCAGGAACGCAAGTATTACTATTATTATTACTGCTGCTGCTACTGCTGCTGCTGCTGCTGCTGCTGTTATTGGTGTTGGAGCTTATAACCCCACGGCCGGCACTGATAGCACAGATCTCCTTCTCCACCTCCATCTCTTCCGGAGTTTGCGTTTCGCTGGCGGAAGACAGACGAGGAAGAGGAGGAGGCCCCCCCCTGATTCTCTCGCTGCTGCCCTCCTCGATTACGACACCCCCCATTCCTCTTCCTCCCCCTCCCGGACCCATGAGTATTACTGCTGCTGCCAAAGTAACTGAAGAGGAAGAGGGGGGGCTTTCCTTGTTACCCTCCCAGGGAGCTTGCAGCAGCCTTAGGCTTGAGCGGGCAACCCAAGCCCAGTCCGTCTCTTGACCAGACGCACCTGGGTCGCTGTTACTCCTGCTGGCGTCGTCGTTGCCATCGTTATTATTATCATTATTCCTGTTGTTATCATTATTGTTAGGATTACTATTGGAAGCTCCGTCGAACCGCACCCTGTAGGACTGGGGGGGGCCGGGTCTCGTTTCCGTGACGACCCCCTCCCTGTAGCGGCTCTCGTCCCGGCCGATGCGGGCGCACACCCTGGTTCCCACGGCGACAACGGCGTCGGGGGGCGAGGCCTCGTTCAAAACGGGAGGCATCGGCGGGGGGGCCCCCTCGTAGAAGGCCAGGGTGCGCTCCCCGTGGAACTGCACCCCCAGACCCTGCAAGAGGCTCCCCTGTGTCTCCACCCCGCGCTGGGGACCCTGCCTCCTCCGAGGCAGCGGCTGCTGGGACGGGATCCCCGGCCGGAACTCCCACTGCTGCTCCGAGGGGGCGAGAGGTGGGGGCTGGGGGAGGGGTGTGCATGGCAGGGAGGGGCGGGGGCGGGGGGAGCCTGGGTGCCGTGGAGCTGCTCGGGGCGGGCGGGTTACAGTTAGGGTTGGCGTTGGCTTCCTCCAGCTCGGAGTCAGCAGAGTGCTCGCTGGCAGTGTCCGTGGAAGAGGAGCGTACGGACAGCAGACCGCACTTACCGTCCTGGTTGTTTGCGTCATCGTCTTCATTGTTGTTATCGTTATTGTTGTCTTCATCATCTTTATTATTGTTGTTGTTGTTGTTGTTGTTTTTATTGTCATCGTCGATGCTGTCGGGTTCTCCATCGGCATTGCTCTGATCTGCTATCTTCCCAGCGTCCCCTCCTCTTCCCCATTCTGGCTGGGGTGCAGAGGCTTCCCCCAGCCCAGCCTGCACCCCTGAGCTGGCGAGATTCGAACTCGGGGCCTCACTGCCGTTGCTGTCTTCCCGGCTGCCATCAGAAGCAACCCCACTACTACTGCTGCTGCTGCTGACTGGAGAGGCTCCCACACTCTCCACGGTGCCCCCCGACACGGCCTCCGTAGTCCCAGCACCACCTGCTCCTTCTCCTCCTCCTCCTCCTCCTAAACTCCCCCTGTAATGCTCCAACGTGTACTTCTTTTTCGGGGCGCGGGATTTGAAGGTGGCGGTTTTCCGGCTGGAGGGAGGGTTGGTGCTGGTGCTGCTGCTGGCATTGCTAGAGGAGGGCTCTCCCGTCCCACAATCCACCTCTCCCGGCCCCAGTCCTACTGCGCTCTGCGGGCGCTGGCTCTCCCTGGCCCTCGCCCCTTTGCCCTCTCTGAACTTGGAGCCCTGCGGAAGGAAGGGAGGGAGGTGGAGGGGAGGGGTGCTGTGGGAGCGGCTGGTGTTGGTGGCTCCCTCTGCTGGGAGAGGCCGCTGTGTCCTGGCTCTGCACTCTGCTGTTCGGAGTCCTGCTCTGTGCATGATGGGCATCCGCTGGGCTCGCTTGCGGTCTGCGCTGAGCCCCTGTTGAAGACGGCTGCTTCTCTCGCTCCCTCTCCGCCTCCCTCCCCCCTCCCGTAGACTCCTGGACCCCCTGGGCACTGGGGGTGCTCTGCTGGGCTGAAGGGCTGCGTTTCTTCCCTGCTTTGGTCCTTGTGGAGGGGGGTGAGCGCCCCCCTTGTTTTTTCAACGGCATCCTTCTTTTCGTTTTCTTTCGTTCTCTCTTCCTTTGCTCCTCTTTCTCGTTCCTTTTCTACTTGCCCTTAAGACGTTATTTACAGAATCTGAAAAAAATAACAAATGCACATACACAAAAATTAATAAACAGATGAACAAACAGAACATCAGTGTTTTTACAATGAGTTCCGTCATAACTTTATACAAGTGCTGTAATTCACAGTTGTTGTTTTTTTTTTTTTAAATAGTGTTTTATTGTGTGGTCAGTTGATCCCTAGATGTAGTTGCTGCAGGTATCCACCAGATGGCGAACAGACAAAAAAAGAGCTAAAGCTGCGCGTACTGTAGGTAGTTTTTAGTTTCAAAACGAAATGTGGTTTTAAAGCCGGTGCAGCACATACAGGAGGTCCTCCAGACGTGTAACAAGCGCACAGTCAGTGAAGGGTTAAACGGTTTGTATGAAAATGGAAAGTTAATCGGATTACAGCCAAATGCAATCCGAAACGTTTATAAGTAGGCCACGAGTGTGTGATAAAAGTTTGCCGAGGATTCACAGACGACTTAAAACTCAGATCTGAAGAAAAACAATGGAATCAAAATCAAACAACAAATACATTTTATAGTGATCACAGCACTAATACTAATACTATTATTATGAATTAGTCATTTAGCAGACACTTTTATCCAAATCGACTCACAAAAACAAGGGGGTGAACTATGCATTAACAACTGCTGCTGCTGCTGCAGAGTCACTTCCAATAGGACCTTGTTTGTTTGACGTCTCATCCGAAGGACGGAGCACAAGGAGGTTCAGTGACTTGCTCAGGGTCACACACAGGGAGTCATTGGCTGAGGCGGAATTTGAACCTCCTAGTATCTTTAACCACTGGACCACCAAGCCTACTACTACTACTACTACTACTACTACTACTACTAATAATAATAATAATAATAATAATAATAATAATAATAATAATAATAATAATAATAATAACCTTGGTGAAATTCACAAACAGGAAATGAGACTATCATCATCATTATCAGTCTTGAACTTTCACATACTGAACAGTTCTGAATCAGAGAGGAGAGAGAGACAGAACGAGAGAGAGGGAGACAGAAGGAGAAAAATAGGAGAGGAGATAAAACAGGAGAGATGAAAGGATAAAGAGGCGATGAGAAAAACAGAGAGGACAGAGAGGAGAGAGAGAGAGAGAGAGAGAGAGAGAGAGGAGGGAGTGGGAGGAATGGAAATTCTGGTCGGTTTCACACTGTGTGTGTGTGTGTGTTTTTTTTAACTTGTTCGGTTTTAACCGCTTCACTGCTGGCTGAGTGACGTGCCCCCATTTCAAAGAAATGCAACTTCCTTCCTGTCTGATATTAGCACTGCAGCCATGACATCACCCAGATGAGCTCAATCTCCCTCGCCCACTCTCAGCTACTCCTCTCAACCCAGATGAAAGGCATGAACATTAACCCGCTAGAGACACCTAGCCCCCCAGACTGGAACCCAGGCCTCCAGAGGAAGGTGAAAGCTAGTCTAGTGCATTTTTTTTTTCAAACAAAACACTTGAAAAATCGCTGTGCGCTTGAGGCCTGGTTTATTGGCATCATGAATATTCATGAGAATGCGAACATTGCGCTGCACGCGTGTGTGTCAGTTTGTGTGTGTCAGTGTGTGTGTGTCAGTGCGTGTGTGTCAGTGTCAGTGCGTGCGTGTCAGTGTGTGTGTGTCAATGCGTGCGTGTCAGTGTGTGCGTGTCAGTGCGTGCGTCAATGCGTGCGTGTGTGTCAGTGTGTGCGTGTCAGTGTGTGCGTGTCAGTGCGTGCATGTCAGTGTGTGTGTGTCAATGCGTGCGTGTGTGTCAGTGTGTGCGTGTCAGTGTGTGCGTGTGTCAGTGCGTGTGTGTGTGTCAGTGTGTGTGTGTCAGTGTGTGCGTGTCAGTGCGTGCGTGTCAGTGCGTGCGTGTGTGTCAGTGCGTGCGTGTGTGTCAGTGTGTGTGTGTGTGTCAGTGCGTGCGTGTGTGTCAGTGCGTGTGTGTCAGTGCGTGTGTGTGTGTCAGTGTGTGTGTGTCAGTGTGTGCGTGTCAGTGCGTGCGTGTGTGTCAGTGCGTGTGTGTCAGTGCGTGTGTGTCAGTGCGTGCGTGTGTGTCAGTGCGTGCGTGTGTGTCAGTGTGTGTGTGTGTGTCAGTGCGTGCGTGTGTGTCAGTGCGTGTGTGTCAGTGCGTGTGTGTGTGTCAGTGCGTGTGTGTGTGTGTGTGGAGCGGAGCAGCAATTGATGTTCACTCTTAAAAACCTTGGGTGCGTCACGTGAACCCACGCGCCTGTCTCGAAACGACAGTGAAGCAGGGATCTGGAAACGGTCGCTCCAGCACCCCTCACTCAGCAAAAACAAAAGACAAAACAACTAGAGCGGTGAAGTGGCTGCTGGCTGAAAGCCTGTTTCATCTTTAAAGAGTTCTCGATTGATGCAGCGTGCTGAGCAACCCTCGGGGCAGGCTTGAGAGGACGTTTAACCCTGTCTCTGTGGGACTAATGACTAGAAATGAGACCAAGTCCAGCATATAGTACGATGTGTGCCATGGCAACAATGAAATAAGAATTGTGCGCTGTCCCTGACAAATACTAATCAATAAATAGATTATGAGCAGAGATGCCAGCTTTGTGAGATAAAAATCCCTAGCACCTATGTCAAAGTGTGTGGGGGAAAAGACTAGCACAACAGTGCTGCTACATTACAAAATAAAGAAATCAATACAAAACACTGGTTAATCCCTGCACCACATAGCTTCTCAAAGAGGCCATTTACCCTAAGCAGTCTGGTAGGGTTAAGATGCTCCGAGAGGCTGAGAGATTGACCTCTTTTTTGCCATTCAATCTGTGGTTCACGTCACTGTTTTTCAAATTCAAAATAAAAATATATGACAGACTGTATCCAGTCTTTATGGACTCTTTATTGATTATACATGCATATGCAAGTGGCATTAATGTACCCAGAAATAATTTTCTAACCATTATTAATACAAAACTAACCCATACCATAACTGAAAGTTCAATTGTGTGTGTGTGTGTGTGTGTATATATATATAGATAGATAGATAGATAGATAGACCTCAAGTAAACTCCTGGCAACTCTCAATACTGTAACAGATAAGGTATTACATTTTAGCCACATTTTCATTGATTTTTGTACCACTCAAGCTCATTATTCAAATGTTAATAAAAGACAACAACATAACTAAATACAGTGCACAGAACTAAATACAGTGCACAGAACTGTACCTGCAAATACTTTTCTTATTTAATACAAAACCGTACCTCACACTGGCATTTGAAGTTAAACTAAAACATATCAACTAAAATTCTGACAGTAACAAAGCAAAGAAAGGTGTGCCATTTTAGATTGTAAAACTGTATTCCCTGTCCTAAAGACATGTTCTCCTGTCGCTGATATATCCTCTCAGGATGGCAAAGCAAGCAGCTGCGGTACCACTTGACTGAAGCAGAGTATTGCTACTGGGTACAACGGAGTCTCTGTATCATCGCTGTCATCTGTGGGGAGGGGGAAAAGGGCACTTTTCAAATCTGTGATATATCTGTGCAATTTTTTTTTCTACCGTTGTAGGTTGATTCGTGGGTTCATGTTAATGCACTAGACCAGCCTTTCACCTTCCTCTGGAGGCCTGGGTTCCAATCTGAGGGGCTAGGTGGCGCTAGCGGGTTCATGTTAATGCACTAGACCAGCCTTTCACCTTCCTCTGGAGGCCTGGGTTCCAATCTGGGGGGCTAGGTGGCGCTAGCGGGTTCATGTTAATGCACTAGACCAGTCTTTCACCTTCCTCTGGAGGCCTGGGTTCCAATCTGAGGGGCTAGGTGGCGCTAGCGGGTTCATGTTAATGCACTAGACCAGCCTTTCACCTTCCTCTGGAAGTCTGGGCTCCAATCTGTCGGATCTAGACAGTCTTTTTCCCCCCCCCCCCCTCTCTCTCTCTCTCTCTCTGACTCACTGTAACCAAGGAAATTCCTTTGAACACAAAAGAGCCAATAGAATCGCTTCAATGCCGATGATGTCACAGCCCATTGGAGGAGGGAGGTGGAGGGGGCGGGGACAGGGGAGGGGGAAAGCCAATTAGAGAACAGTGCCGGCTTTGGGACTGGAAAAATCCTAAACACTGAACTGTTTGGCTCAGTCTGCCCGACAGCTGGGGGGGGGGGTTCTAGTGGTCGGGACGAGAGCAGGGTTTTTCCCATATTCTGTCAGTTTTAACAAATGCTTCAAACAGTTCTTTAATTCTGAATCAGCAGGAAAACAAAAGTACAACTCGTACCATACTGAGAGTTAATTAAAAAATCAAATAAATCAAATAAAAAAATATATATCTCTGGAGTAAAAAAAATGAATAAATAAAAAATGATCGTGCTACACCTAGGCGTGGAACGATGGATCAAGTGTCGAGTTATTATTGATAGATCTGTTTAGATTACTTATTGAAAACCAGTCATGTGATTTGATTCGGAATCAGGAAGTCGCTCAAAAGGAGCCGGTGACTCGGACTCTACAGGCTCAGACAGATAAGATACAGGAGCAGAGAAAAAGCACAGAGTTTGACTGGTAAGCATCATACACAAACTGTAAAGGAATGGTGAACACAACAACGACTACTACTACTACAAATAATAATAATAATAATAATAATAATAGTAGTAATAGTCTGGTTGCTTCCCCCTGGCAGGCAGGTCTACACTAGCAGGTCCAGCACTCCTCCCTGGAGCCTCGGGACAGGCAGGCAGGCTGTAGCTACACACAGCTATCCTAGAGCTGAAGTGTACACAGCAAACACAATCAAAGCAACATATAAACAAACTGCCACTGCTACTTCACTGTCTCAAAGAGCAAGGCCGGCACTCACTGAGCTGAGCTGAGCTGTACTATGCTGTGCTGAGCTGAGCTGTGCTGTGCTGAGCTAAGCTAAGCTAAGCTAACCTGTGCTGTGCTGAGCTGTACTATGCTGTGCTGAGCTGAGCTGTGCTGTGCTGTGCTGTGCTGAGCTGAGCTGAGCTGAGCTGAGCTGTACTATGCTGTGCTGAGCTGAGCTGTGCTGTGCTGTGCTGAGCTGAGCTGTACTATGCTGTGCTGAGCTGAGCTGTGCTGTGCTGTGCTGAGCTGAGCTGTACTATGCTGTGCTGAGCTGAGCTGTGCTGTGCTGTACTCTACACACTGGGGAGACGAATCGTTGATTGTATGTATGCAGAACTACGGGGTGTGGGGGTTTGGGTGAGCGTCACAGGCTGTTTTACCCCCCCCCCACTCTCTCACTCTCTCTCCAGCAGTTGCTTTCTCACACACACACCTTGTTTTCTCACTAAATATCTTGGGTATCCATGAACAGATAAACCGTGTCGCTCTTACAGCAAAAGATCTTACAGAGAAATCAAAGCAAGCGTTTCCACAACTGCTGTGTTCAACTCAAAATGTTCCAATCTATTTTACTGGTAATGCTCTCGCTCAGGGATGGAAATAAGATTCCTATTGCTCATTCCTATTGCTCACCCATTTCCAGCTTCACTACCAGCTTGATTAGCCACAGTGTGTATAAGTAACAAGCTCAGGTATGTCTTATTAATGTCATGGTAAAACCAACCCCCCAAAATGTTCCAATCCATTTACTACCAACAAAAACACAAAGATCCACTGGATAGATAATCCTCCAATCAATACAGGCATGGCAATAAGACTCCCACTGCAGAGCGGTTTGATCCATGGTTTCACGATGAGATTAATAAAACACACCTGAGCTTGCTCCCTATACACTGTGGCGAATCAAGTTCATAGTAAAACCTGGAACAGGTGAAACTGCAATGCACCTTCCTCTGGAACCTGGGCTCCAATCTGGGGGGCTAGGTGGCGCTAGCGGGTTCATGTTAATGCACTAGACCAGCCTTTCACCTTCCTCTGGAGGCCTGGGTTCCAGTCTGAGGGGCTAGGTGGCTAAGCGGTTCATGTTCATGCACTAGACCAGCCTTTCACCTTCCTCTGGAGGCCTGGGTTCCAATCTGAGGGGCTAGGTGGCGCTAGCGGGTTCATGTTAATGCACTAGACCAGCATTTCACCTTGATCTTCAGGCACGGAGACTGAACTGCTTCCTCCCTCAACCCCCCCCTCCCCCCCCTTAGAGAAAGGATGGTTCTCCAAAAAACGTTTCAATCAAGCTATAGCTCTGCCAAGTACAGTCACATAAAACACGAGAGGTATGCAGTACTAATAGTAGAAGAAAAATCTACTAGCACAGAGCAGTATGCATGATATTTACTATTGTAGAGAGGCCTGGATTTATCAACATAGCACCTCAAAGGGAAATATATACTGTGCATATAATGTATGCATGTACATAGAAGATGGTATGATGAGATATATACACACACACACATTATATATATATATATATATATATATATATATATATATATATATAGATAGATAGATAGATAGATAGATAGATAGATAGATAGGGTAAGTTAATAAATTGTGAGCAATCAGTTTACAGAGCAACACCAACACTATTGTGTTATTGATAGGGGGCAGAAATATGTAGGGCTGTGTTTTGTTTGACTTTACTGTAGTACGATACGAGTCACGTTAAAAAAAAAAAAAAAAAAAAAAAGATTGACAATAATAACCAAAAACTAGCATACTCTCCAAGTAAGACCGTCAAAACTGCTCGTGCGTTTTATACATATAATAATAATAATAATAATAATAATAATAATAATAATAATAATAATAATAATAATAATTTAACGGACGGGAAATGATTCCTGCAACACAAAGTGGGGGGGAGTTTGTCTGTAAACATGTTGTTATACGTTGTGGATAAACATTTTAAAACAAATAAGAAATTAAAAACGCAAGATGATCAAACTTTCCCCCCTGGTTTTTTTTTTTTTTTTCGCTCAGTACAGGAATTACTACGAGAGCTGGGCAGGATTAGATTACTATGTAAAAACTACTCGTCTGCTTGACACTTACCACGAACCAAACGAGCGCCTCAGTCTCACGGGGGCCACGCTACGACACCGCTCCACTCGACAGCTCCGACATCGCGGCGCGTTAGTTTATTCTTCTTCAGATAAAAAAACAAAAACACATCATACAAATTAACATACAAAACTCTGCTCGCTTGTTTTACTCCACAGACACAAAATGGTGAATGAACCTCGAACAGCTGGCCCGTCTAGCCAATCAGAATTCACTGACAGGTACAGTAGCCAATCCCCGCGGCTGCAACTCCTCGAGGGCGGGGCGGACTGTCAGATTCAGGTTGACAGGCGGGCCCAGTCGGCCAATCCCGGGGTGGGAGAAGGCTCGGAGAGGGCGGAGTCGATGGCTTCTGTGCTTCAGACCTGGCATTTACAGTAACCAATCCGAGAGCCAGGACGCTAAGTAACAGCGCGGAGAGGGGCTCAGGGGCAGAGCCAGAACGCAAGTGGCCAATCGCGGTAGCCCGGCCCTAAGCACGGGGCTTGTTTACCAACGCCAAACACGCAGGCGCTACTCTTCCCGCACAGTGGTTTCTGGGTGTTGTAGTTTTTAAACTCAACTTCCAAGTTTTAAAGCGCATACAAAAAACTACAACCCCCCAAAAAAAACACCCACCCATTCCACCACACGGAGACCGTCAAAAAGTAAAATAAGGTGGGGGGCTGAAACTCTACACTTTTACAAAATACAGCTGTATTTCTTTTTTTTTTAAACTTGTCAGTTTCAAGAGGCTTCTGCAGCCAGAGGTAACATTTTAAAAAGTGGAACACGATTTTTCGAAGACAAAACTCACCGACCGTCACCATTTTTCAGCCGCGCTTTTGTTTCTGTTTCTGTTTGTTTTTTGATTTTTTTTTTTTTTTTTTTTTTGTAAACTCTGGTCTCTCTGTTTCCTCTCAGCAACAGAATCCTTTTCCTAACCCAATCACAGCGCTCTCTTCGCCTCTCCTGCGACGTCACTGCTCAACAAGTTCCGCCCCGTCCAGCAGGGACGAAGAGTTCGAAGGTGACGTCACCATCCCGCGTTCCCATTGGCCGTGCTTAGACCGGTTCTCTGACCAATGGCGAGGCGGAGTGGTGATGTCAACACGCATGTTGCCACCAGCTGTAGCGGGTGGGCGTGGCCTGGAGTAAACTCGAATTACCCCGTGGTGTGTGCGCGTGTATGTTTTTACTATTAGTAATAGTGCAGCGCTTCTAATACACACAGAGACGGGTTATAGCTAGCTGCCAGTTACACACACACATATATATATATATATAGCTCAAAGAGCCAGCTGCCCAACGTTTCGATATGTTGTACATATCTTTATCAAGGGAGCATATTCGCTTACCGACCTACATGGGCAAAGCAGCTTAAGTAAAAGTACACTTTATAGAGAAAAGAGATTTAGCAGAGCTCAGCTGTGTGCACTGTTATATACAGTATTAATAATGGCAGATTGAACAACTGTACTGCTACTGCAATCTATTACACTGAAGGCTAAACCGTGGCAGACTCCCTCCCTCCTTCCCAGCCCCTAAACTCTAACCACTAGAGTACTGTAGACATCCACACACACTGACAACCACACATACACACACAACCACACACACTGACACACACACACACACACACACACACACACACACACACACACACACACACACACACACACACACACACACACACACACACACACACACACACACACACACACACACACACACACACACACACACACACACACACACACACACACACACACACACACACACACACACACACACACACACACACACACACACACACACACACACACACACACACACACACACACACACACACACACACACACACACACACACACACACACACACACACACACACACACACACACACACACACACACACACACACAACCACACACACACACACACACACACACACACACACACACACACACACACACACACACACACACACACACACACACACACACACACACACACACACACACACACACACACACACACACACACACACACACACACACACACACACACACACACACACACACACACACACACACACACACACACACACACACACACACACACACACACACACACACACACACACACACACACACACACACACACACACACACACACACACACACACACACACACACACACACACACACACACACACACACACACACACACACACACACACACACACACACACACACACACACACACACACACACACACACACACACACACACACACACACACACACACACACACACACACACACACACACACACACACACACACACACACACACACACACACACACACACACACACACACACACACACACACACACACACACACACACACACACACACACACACACACACACACACACACACACACACACACACACACACACACACACACACACACACACACACACACACACACACACACACACACACACACACACACACACACACACACACACACACACACACACACACACACACACACACACACACACACACACACACACACACACACACACACACACACACACACACACACACACACACACACACACACACACACACACACACACACACACACACACACACACACACACACACACACACACACACACACACACACACACACACACACACACACACACACACACACACACACACACACACAACCACACACACACACACACACACACACACACACACACACACACACACACACACACACACACACACACACACACACACACAGAACCACACACACACACACACACACACACACACACACACACACACACACACACACACACACACACAACCACACACACAACCACACACATACACACACACACATACATACAGACACACAGAGACACACACAGATACAGACACAGCACACACACACACAGACATACACTCGCACACATACACAAAGTTCTCTGTTAAAGTTTACTGCTGTGGTATCCCCCTGGTAAAAGCACAGCACAGTGTAGTAAAGCACAGAGAAGATAATGAACCAGCCCCTTCTCAAAGTTTACTGCTTTGGTATCCCCCTGGTAAAAGCACAGCACAGTGTAGTAAAGCACAGTGAAGATAATGAACCAGCCCCCTTCTCAAAGTTTACTGCTGTGGTATCCCCCTGGTAAAAGCACAGCACAGTGTAGTAAAGCACAGTGAAGATAATGAACCAGCCCCCTTCTCAAAGTTTACTGCTGTGGTATCCCCCTGGTAAAAGCACAGCACAGTGTAGTAAAGCACAGAGAAGATAATGAACCAGCCCCCTTCTCAAAGTTTACTGCTTTGGTATCCTGTGATATGAAGGATGAACACAGGGGGCGCTATTTACAAGCAAGTGCAAATTGTCAGTGAGTGACAGTGAGTAAAGTGTGTTACATATTATGAACAACTAGACAACAAGAACTAAAGGGCAGCTCCTGAACTCATAGTCAAAGCAACCCAGATGTATCAACAAATACAAATAGCAAATGCCATTGGAGTAATCGCAACATGAAGCACTCAGAATGGCTGCAAACGTCCTACACAAAGTAAGGGAGCAGTACAACAAACACAGCATTGTCTACCACTATTACATTAACAGAGATTTGCATCATCATTCTCTTAAAGGGAGGTCTCTTAAAGGGGAGCTCATGGTCTGTTGTATGTAAATGCATTGGGCCATACTCCCCCACTCCTTTCTCAGACTCTTCTTAAACTTCTCTGCAGGACTCCTGACCCTGACTAGACCGCGACCTTTACTGTTTGCACCCCAGCGTGACCCCTACAACGTTCTTTTATGTCAACTGTCAATCAGCCCTCCACCCCCCAGCAGTGCACACAGACAGACAGACAGACAGACAGACAGACAGCGGCACTACAATAGCAATGAAACAATTCCATAATAACAGGTCCTTTAAACCCTCATATAATAATCATAATAATAATAATAATAATAATAATAATAATAATAATAATAATATTAAGAAGAAGAAGAAGAAGAAGAAGAAGAAGAAGAAGAAGAAGAAGAAGAAGAAGAAGAAGAAGAAGAAGAAGAAGAAGAAGAAGAAGAAGAAGAATTAAATACAGGTTGATATTGGTGAAACGGTTCTAGATTGTGGCAGTTTCTACAACACATACACTTTATACAAATCTATTTTGACCTCTTTCAGGACAGCTAACCATTGCTTCTTTCAAATAATGTTTCTCTGGCTAGCGCTCCTTCAAAGGGGTGCCAGTGATCATGTAAACTAGTGCTCATGAGAGATAAGAAAGTGGATTGAAGAAGCAATGGTTAGCACTCGTTTAAAGGGAGGCCAGTGAATGTGGGGCTGTGCCTGCCTCCCTCCCCAGGATCCTCATTAAGTGTTTTTGCAGCAGATAGTAGATTTGCACTTCAAACACAGTTTGATATCATCAGCTGGTAGGTGCTGATTGAATTCCCCGCTGAAGTGGAACTGATTCTCAAAAACACACTTACACTTCACTGAGACGCCCCCCTCTCCCAATCATCTTCAATGGCACTGCAGACAAACAGGCTGGGGCGCGTCAGTGGCAATGCAATGGTTCTGTATTATACTGAGAGGCAATGGGTGGCACGAGTACAGGGCAGCTACAATGGGGCGAGGCTGGTAGAATGGGACCGCAGTGTGCTAACTACACCCTTCCCAAACGGACAGTGGCACTACAATGTAATGACGGTTCTGTATTACACTGAGGGGCAATGGGAGCATAAATATTGGGCAGCTCCAATGGGACGAGGTTGCCAATGGTAGAATGGCAGCAGAGTTAACTAACTATACCATTCAGAGAGATCGACTAAACAGGAACAGCAGCAGGGTCAGCCCTGGCCAGTACTGCTTCATCTCAGACTGGGACCTGCTCAGATGAGCTGCAGGAACAGTTTAGCTCAGTAGGGGGCTCCCTTTCTCTTTCAATACCCCAGAGTATTAGTTTAGTGCCTATGTGGGGTGGGGGTGGGTTATGTTGGGTTATGCTCCAGTTATGGACTATTAAATGGGAGGAGGGAAGAAGGGGGTGGGGAGGGAAACTGAGATTGAGCAGGAATTGTTATTTAATCTTCAGAGCTTTGACAGAACTACACTAAAGTAAAGATTATTAAATATTAATGCTGGTGTTTGAAACTGCAGGAGGAGGGAGGAGGGAGGAGGGAGAGGAAAAGGAGAGTAGTGAAAGAGGGGGTTGGGAGGGAGAGAGACTGAGGGAAGGGAAAGGACGATGGGGAAGAGAGGGAAAATGTGATGGGGAAAGAAAAAGGGGGATGGAGGAGAGAGGGGGAAACTGGGAGAGAGGTAGGAGTGGGTTAGAGAGTGGAGAAATTTGGGGGAGGGAGAAACAAGGCATGGTAGAGCAAAAGGGGGAGTGACAGAGAAAGAGAGACAAAGGGGGAGAGATAGAGAGGGGGAGAGAGAGGGAGGAGAGAGTGAGATACTTCACACATATCCCACTAATGGGAAACAGAAGCCACTGGTTTGTAGTTGCTGTTAGAAAATAAGGCTTTTAAAGAAATAAATCTTTTTGAAGTTGCTGGAATTACTGAGACGATTGAAAGGATTTGCTCTGGTTCTTTACTCAGCATTTCATTCCATTTTCATTGCCATCTCTCCCCTTTATTGTGGCTTGGAGGAGAGGAGGGTATTTAACCCATTTTGCGACTGATCGAAACCACACTGACTCAGTACTTACTAAGGGCTGGAATATCTTCAAGATGTTTTTCATTTTGTGTATTTCTTTGATGAAGTCTGTGTCTCGTTAAGGGTAATTCATAACTAATTAAAGCACCCCCCCACACACACACACACTGGCAGAGTCACACATACACTGAGACAGACAGACACACGTCTTTGTTTAGTGTTTAAGAGTTTTCTTTAAAACATATATTTTTTTTCTCCCTGTAGGCACTATAAACGTTTGCGCGCACACACACACACACACACACACACACACACACACACACACACACACACACACACACACACACACACAAACAGAGAGACACACGCACACACACACTCACGAGTGACACAGAACTTCTGATTTGAAAGGGGGTCCAGGTTAACTATGTAATTGCTGGGTTGAGGTCATTTCCTTTTGCTCGAGACAGAAAGAGTGAGGGAGGGGAAGGGAGAGACATAGAGGTATGGAGGGGTGTAAAGAGGGAGTCTGTGTGAAGGAGTGTAGAGAGAGGGAGTGTGTGAGTGTGGGAGAGAGGGAGTGTGTGAGTGTGGGAGAGAGGGAGTGTGTGTGAGTGTGAGAGAGGGAGTGTGTGAGTGTGGGAGAGAGGGAGTGTGTGAGTGTGTGAGAGAGGGAGTGTGTGAGTGTGGGAGAGAGGGAATGTGTGAGTGTGAGAGAGAGGGAGTGTGAGTGTGAGAGAGAGGGAGTGTGTGAGTGTGGGAGAGAGGGAGTGTGTGAGTGTGAGAGAGAGGGAGTGTGTGTGTGGGAGAGAGGGAGTGTGTGAGTGTGAGAGAGAGGGAGTGTGTGAGTGTGAGAGAGAGGGAGTGTGTGAGTGTGGGAGAGAGGGAGTGTGTGAGTGTGAGAGAGGGAGTGTGTGAGTGTGTGAGAGAGGGAGTGTGTGTGAGTGTGAGAGAGGGAGTGTGTGAGTGTGAGAGAGAGGGCATGTATGAGTGTGGGAGAGAGGGAGTGTGTGAGAGGGAGTGTGTGAGTGTGAGAGAGAGGGAGTGTGTGAGTGTGAGAGAGAGGGAGTGTATGAGTGTGGGAGAGAGGGAGTGTGTGAGAGGGAGTGTGTGTGAGAGAGAGGGAGTGTGTGAGTGTGAGAGGAAGTGTGAGAGAGAGGGTGTGTGTGTAAGAGAGGGTGTGTGTGTGTGTATGAGTGTGAGAGAGAGGGAGTTGAGAGAGAGGGAGGGAAGGGTGTAGAGAGGGAGTGTGAGAGAGAGGGAGGGAAGGGTGTAGAGAGGGAGTGTGAGAGAGGGAGTGTGAGAGAGGTTTGGGAGGAGTTTCCCTGCTATTTGTGTCTTGGCTCAGTGCTGCTATCTTGAGCGCTCTGCTGTTTATAGTCTCGGCTCCACACTGCTTATTTCTGACTCAGGAACAAACTTTTCCTTTTGGCACCTCGCCTGCACAGCACAGCTTCCCCTCATTAGACCAGACACCCTCCCTCCCCCTCTCGCTCTCCCTCCCCTCTCCTTGAAATAAAATTCAAATGGTCATACAAGCATTGCCAAGACTAAAGTTAGAGACTCAAATATACAGAAATAAAACTAATATCTATCTATCTATCTATCTATCTATCTATCTATCTATCTATCTATCTATCTATCTATCTATCTATAGCCATCACACTCACAGATATAAGTAACTTTCTCTCCTATTCCTCACTTCAAATTCAAATGGTCTTTACTGGCCTGACAAGTCATACAAGCATTGCTAAAGCCTGTACAGCAAATATAAGCTCTCTCTTTCTCTCTCTCGCATGGCTGTCAGTCTCTTCTCTTGTGCTGCAGAGTCGGCGTGATAATCTGATTAGTGACCCGCAGCTGCTAACTGGGAAAGGGGGAACGAGTGAGAGCGGGAAAGAGAGAGAGGGAAAGTAAAGGAAAGAGAGTGGGAATGAGAGAGGGAGATAAATAGGAATTGCCACAATATTGAAAGTTGTAAATAGTTTTAATAGTCAACAGCTTCAAAATTATGTTTAATATTGTTTAAACATACTGTATCATTTCAACACTGAGACAAACACACACTGAAACACACACACACTGAAACACACACATAAACATACTGACACACACACACATAAACATACTGACACACACACTGAAACACACACACACAAACTGACACACAAACTGACACACACACACACTGAAACACACCCACATTGAGACACACACACAGAGACACACACACTGACACACACACACACATAAACATACTGACACACACACACACATAAACATACTGACACACACAGAGACACACACACTGAAACACACACACACAGACTGACACACACACACTGAAACACACCCACATTGAGACACACACACAGAGACACACACACTGACACACACACACATAAACATACTGACACACACACACACATAAACATACTGACACACACAGAGACACACACACTGAAACACACACACACAGACTGACACACACACAGACACACACACACACACTGAAACACACACAGAGACACACACACTGAAACACACCCACATTGAGACACACACACACACACACACACACACACACACACATACACACACTGTACAGAGGTGAGTGGGTGAGTTAGTGAAGTTATGTGACGGCTGGCATTCTAGAAAAATAAATAAACTGAACTACAAAAAGACTATTGAGAGAGAGGGAGAGGGGGAAGAGAAAGAGAGGAGGAAGGAGAGATTGGGGAAAAACAAAGAAGAAATGAGAGAAGGGTATAGGGAGAAAGTGAGGAGAGGTGAAAGAGGAAGGGAGGGAGAGAGAGACAGAGAGAGAGGACTTCCTTTGAGTTCGTTTTCTATGTGTGTTCTGTGTTCTATAGTTTGTGTTCAACAGTATATATTATTTTATAGAGCACTAATGTGTATGCGTGTGTGTGTTTAGTGTGTGTGTCTCTGTGTGTGTCTACCTCTGTCCCTTCTTTAACTCCCCTTATTTATTTTTCCTCTCTCTCTCTCTCTCTCTCTCTCTCTCTCTCTCCCTGTCCCTCTCTCTCTCTCTCTCTCATGTTGAGTCTGTAGTTCACACAATGGCAGCACTGTGCACCCTGAGCACAGCTTGAGACACACGGGGCGAGGGACGGAGGGAGGGAGAAAGAGGGGAAATAAGTACTTTTTATGTAACTTTTAAATCCTTTTATTTTAAAATATATAAATGATAGAATTTGTCAACAAGATACAATGGAAAAAAAACACACACACACAAACCGCGATCAAAGCTCAACAATGAACTCCTTGTTTTCTGTACTTAACATAAAAACATAAAACACCTAGATTAGCTTGACCCAGATACAAATCAAGCAGGCAAAAACACAAACAACTATTTATTTAGCTGCCAGACATTCAAAACAAACAAACAAACTCTATTTATTAGGAGCAGAGGAAACAAGAACAAAAAGCATATTCAAGTCATTTGTTAATACAGGGGGAATAAAACACTAAAGCAGACACACGGTTTGAATGGTGAGAGATGGTTATGTAACGGCCGGGTTGCGCACTTTATGTTCAGTACGCATCGAGTGTCCCAAGAAAACATTAATCAATTCGACTACAGGACAACCCAGCTGATGGTCGTTAACAAAACCCGCAGTAGATTTCATAAGCAGTAAATACGTGATTAGACATTAAAGACAGTTAACAATAATACTGTTTTTAACACAAATGTATAAGAAACCATTTGCGTGTTTGCTTTTAATAAACATCTCAATCCTCTGTACAGAAACATATTTTAAAACAATATATTTTTTTTATTTTTGAAAAACAATAAAAAGTGAAATCGCGAAAGCAAATGCGCGAGCAGGGAGTGCGTGGAGGCAACGCAGCTCTTCACGCCGACTACGTTGCGTGATGTCGAAGGGGGAAAGAGGCGGGGACGTCTGATGGCTTTGCTCGTGTGGCGCCGCTGTGTCTCCATGGCAACGCCGCGTGCTGCAGTGACGCCAGAGAACGCTGGCGGTGGGCGGGACTCGCGTGGGCGGCCCATGGAGTGAAATATTAAACCACCGCGCGAGGAGAGCAAAGGGAAAGGGAGGAGGAGGGGGAAAAAAGAAAAAAAAAAGTCACAGAGTAGGAAACAACTGAGAAAAGAAGCAAGCAGACAGTGAGCAGTGTACTGTACTACTGGAAACGAGCAGCAGAACGGACGCTCTTTGGATTTCTTCAATATGCACACTGGGATAGCAGAAAATATTGGACAACATTTCTCCAGACTGTTCTGTTAAACTGAAAACTAACTCCCCTTCACCACCACTCCAACTCCAAAACAGAAACACCATTTTACTTTTTTTTTTTTCAAACACCCATCGCAGTACCGCTTCTGTACCGAAGGAGGGAGAGGGGAGAGCAAGCGAGCCACACTGAGAGGAGTGACTGAAAGAAAGAGAGAGAGAAGGAGGGGGGAAAAGTTTCCAGCGGCACTCTCTCTCTCTCTGTGTACTCGCACAGATACACAGAGAAAGGAAAAGCAGAGGAAAAAAAATAGCGAAGAAAAAAGAAAGAGAGGGACTCGATTCCCCCCCCCCCTCTCCTCCACACAATCATAGCGTCATGAAAACCCCCGGCGAAACAGGTATGCGGATATTCTGTGATTATTCTATTATTATTATTATTGTTTCATTTAAAAGAGAAGCATCTTGCCGTGTCTGTCGAGGGCTTTCGTTCGTGTCTCGCTGGAGTGTAGCTGTAAAGTGATTCGCGGTACTTGTGAGCCGCGCTTGTGTTCGTGTAGTTTTGTATTTATTTATGTTGTTGTTGTTCTAAGCTGTTTTGAGACGTGTGTGTAGAACTGGGGTCAGTTTTAGGAAGGGGGTAGCTTGGTGTAATGCTGGGGAGTAACGCTGTCGTTTGGTTACGGTGTTGGGGAGGGAGGGGGGTAGAGAGAATAGTTTTATGTCGGGCTGTTTTGTATTAGGGAGAGAGCGCGTTTAGGGTTCCAGTGCCGCTGCATTTTTGGTGGAAACAAATATGGAGTTTGTTTCGTTTCGTTTTATTTTGATTTTTGTTGGCGGAGCCGGAATAGAAACCCCGATGCGAATGTATATGTGTGTGTGTGTGTTGTTTTAAACCGATCAGCTGGCGTATTCCTAAATGAGTAAGCGACTACAAGACCGAGGTCATAAATTCGGGGAATGAAAAAATCTCGCGTGTGAGAGAGATGACCTGTTGAATGCGTTCACTGCCCTTTCTCTCTGTGTGTGTGTGTGTGTGTTTTATAATTACATTGAACTTCTTTTAGTGGAAACCGAGAAAGCCCTGACTGTGTTTCTAACTTAAATGTAGCGTTGTCTTATTGTATTTATATAATATCTAATGTATTAATCTGCAGTAATTGTGTGTTTTTTTTTTTTTTTTAACTGAGGGCGGATTAGAAAAGTTAATACGTAACACAAACAAGGGGTTTGGTGTTTTTTGTTGATTACATGTGTGTTTTCGGGGGGTGCAAAGTGTTTTAATCGTGACTCTGTGTGTGTGTGTGTTCCTTTTCGGTTTACTAAATACAGTAAGAAGGCATTTCCGGAAGTCAGACGTCCGCTTGTCGTTTTTTTTTTTGTGTGTGTGTGATGCGTGTCCTATTCCACTCTAATACAGTGTCCGTGCTGGATAAACTATCGGGGATAGATATACAGAAAGACCGGCCGTTACCAATATCGAAACTTTTATTTGTATTTGATTTCTTCTTGTCCTGAGAAGAGGGGATGGAGGTGGTTAAGGAAGGCATTGAGTCGGATGTGCTAATGTGTTTATTGTAAATAAACGTGTTACTGTGTTGTTGGGGGGAGGGGGGAGTCTGTGTACCAATAATAATGGATAGACAGTAATGACAATTTAATGGTTTGTGTTTAAAATGTCAGTCCTGTGTTGGTGTCGTTTTACTTTAAGAACACGATGTTCTGTAAAACATAGTACTGTATAGACTAATTAATACCCCCCCCCCCAAACACACACCACACACACCCACACCAACACAATGACACACACACTCCACACACACTGACACACACACACACACACTGACACACACACACACACACGATGTGTCACATATGGAACTGAGTGCTTGACAGGGCAATGTCTAATAGATAATATCTGTTTCCTTTAAATCTCTGCAGAGGTAATCAAGAAATACACTTTTAATGACATCTTGGCAACTACAATATGAAGTTCGCTGCTACACGTAGCTGTGCGAGTGGTTTTTAAAAACAATAAACCATATAGCACTTTGGGAAAACTTTAAAAAAAAAAAAAAAACCCTAAGAGAACCACCTCGGGGGTGAGAGGGAGAGAGAGAGAGAGGGGGGAAGGGGGTGACGTGACTAAGTTTCTGAGCTGGAGTACTCGCCCCAGCAGTGTTCATTTAGAAAGCATTTAAGAAGTTGAATATTAATGATCGCGATACAGTCTTATCCGCGGAACCTTGGTCGGATCCGTGTGCTGTCATTTTATTGAGATAACCTGTTGATTTGATTTGCAAGCGGTGTCTGGCTGCAGCCTTTAGACATCTCTCTAATTGAGAGAGGAGGGGGATTAAAACACACACACTATATATATATATATATATATATATATATATATATATATATATATATATATATATATATATATATGCTTTGTATTTTCCTAGTGACTTAAATAGTAGTGTGTGTACATCTGCGTGTTTAACTATTCTTTTCCACACTGTAGGCGCCATTTTTTTCCACACGGAATTTATTTTTATTTTAGCAAACTTCTTTTTTTTTTTTTTTTTATGAAGCCTACTCGTCTGGCAAATTATCGTATTTTAAGATAAGTGACGTCGGTCGCCTCTTCCTTTTCTTTGCCGCTCCTCATTTTTAAATGAAAGTAAAAGTAGTTATAGAAACAGTCTCCTGTTCATTTCTGTAAAGCTTTTTTTTTTTTTTTTTAAAGACATTGGATAATGTGTGAAACATTTTCAAAATGGGCATGGGTAAAGTTGAATTTGAATGTTTTAAAAGTGCTTTTATTTCTGAATGTTTGGTCCCGTGTTATAAAGAGCAGCATTGCATCCCATATTGAGGTTGCTGATAATGCTATCAGTGAAAGAACGGCGGTGTCTGGATTTTTATTTTTCAAACCACAAGGCCGAGGCTTTGCAGTTTAATGACCTTTCACCAGCTTCACAAATTTCACGTTTTAACAGTTTGGCAGCATGAGGTTTAAACCTCTCTCTCTCTCTCTCTCTCTCTCTCGCGTAGTCAGATATTTTGAGTATTAAAACACAGCAGTACACCCAAATCGTGATTTTTTTTTTAATGTCGTGATGTATTTTAATAACTTTTTTTTTTTGTCCCTCGCCCCCCCCCCCCTTGTCGAGTTTGAAACACTCACACAATTCAGAAAGGAACTTTTTGTTTCGGAAAAACAACAACGTGGTTTTAAGGTAGACCGGGGGAAGATATAGCGAGGGCGCCTTTTTTTATATAAATAAGTATTCTAATGAAATGCAAATAGTTAGCCATGTGAATGTATGGCAACCACAGACACGCACAGCCTTGATAAATATGTCTTTTTAAAGGGAGTAAGAAGGCCGTTTCTTGCCCTATCTTGAACATGTGTATACTTGAGGGGTTCAATAGGACAGTCTGGTGAAGGGAACGCTAATTTGAATGAAGCATGTTGACATACCAATGTATTTTTTTGTCGGGTCATTTAATCAAAACAATTTTTAAGGTAAATAGTCTGCTAATGTATACGTGCGGACAGCTCTATTTCTATAGTCGGTGGGGGGAAAATAACATAACAGGTTGTAGACTGGTTATCGTATTAAATGCATATCATTTAAGAGCACGGTTTTGTTTTCCAAACTATTTGCCAGCCGAAGCGGTATTTATTGGGGGTGTGGGTGCAAATAGACTTCTAAACAATCTCATTTACTAGTCTAGCCTGATCAGATAAGAAGCATTCAGTGTAAATCAACAATCATATCTTTTCTTTTACTTTGCTAAAAGTTACTTGTGGGTGTTTTTCTTCCAAGTACAGACCATTGTTGTGTTGTAAAGATAATTTAATCTTGTTTGTTAAAATTTAAAATAAGCACATCATTATTAATGGGTAATGCCTGTGATTTGCATTGATCAAACTATTAATATAACGGCGAGACAACAAAGTAGTTTATTTATGTGGTTTTGTTTTTGTGCTCTCCACTAACTATATCATGACAGGTAAAAATAACACACACACCGACAGTTGTTCAAAAAAGGCGTCCGTTGTATTAATTTCCTTTTTATGTACATTAGTTGTCAGTGTGTATAAAAACATAGCGATGTAGACAGGCCACCTCATAAACATAAAATTGTTGTCGGTATACCTTCGCTTCAGTGAAACTGTACAGTACACGTACTTACACAAACCACCACCTATTCAAATACGTAGAGACATCGAAACAAAACAAATCATATCACAAAGGACAGCTTATTAAAATAACCAGAGCCTCACACACATCGCCTTCATAAGCAGGTAGTGAATGAAACTCTTTAATATACGCCCACTACCAGTAGAAACACACACGTTATATTAACTCATATAAGTTACACCAAAAAAAAAAAAGACGATACACAAGAAAGATATTGTCGAGCATTACAAATTCCCAAACACTCACTTTCCATGAAGTTGGTCTGGCTCTATTGTGTAGTCTAACGTCGCAGTTTGAGAGAGGTTAAACCCGTGTGGTGTATTTTTTTTTTTTAGTTTCCGTTACTGTTAATCGGTTATTTTTTTAAAATATTTTCAAATCCGAGTGAAGCACGAGACTTGACCGTTGATGTTGGAATGTTGAGCCGTGTCAAGATTCCAGCACCCGACCTGCAAATGGCGCTAACTCGCTTGGCTCGAGCGTGCTTTTAAATTTGCCTTGTCTTGTAAATACAGACTCGGACTTAATCAAAAAAAATAAAATAAAAAATAAAACATATTTTAAAGTCGTGTTGTCGTCCCCTCACCCCCTTCCCACCAACACTACTTGAACACAAGGACACTTTGTTTTGTTGGTGTGGGATATCCACGTGGCGCCACCTTAACTGTGAGCTTTCTCCCCCTCCCCCCACCGTCCGTCCTCTCCTCTCCTCTCTTCTCCTCTCCCTCTCCTTCTCTCTCTCTCCTCCCTTCTCACTCGGCAGGAATTTGTTGAAGCTTTTGAAGTTTTTTTTTCTTCTTTCACTGTTTAAACTTGCCCCGTTTCGTCTGTGACATGTTTCTCTCTCTTTCTCTTTCTCCCTCTCTCTCTCTTTTTTCATTAACAGTCCAAATTATCCTCTGCCGAGAAAAAAAAACAAAAACAAAACACACAAACACTTCAGAGGATTAGGGTTGGCAACGTGTGAGCGCCGTAGTTTGTTTTTTTCCCCCAGTATATTTAATTTACGACTACATTGGAATTTATTAATATTACATTTTAGTGAACCAATTGTAAAACCGTTTTCTTTAAATAGTTTTCCACCACGTGGCTATATATATATATATATATATATATATATATATATATATATATATATATATATATATATATATATATATATATATTTATTCTGTTTGATTTCCTAGGCATTTCCTAACTCGGTCTCCTGGTCAGAAAACCTGTCGACTCGTGCATATAAATTATATTTGTTTTAATATAAATGGCGCATCGATGGGTGTTTGTGTTTTGGGTGTGTGTCTGTTTGCCATGTTGCTAATATGATTAATATCGCAAATACATAAAACATTGTCCTTCTGAAAAACTGAAACTCATAAAGAGTTTCCTGTTTAAAAAAAAAAAAAAAAAAAATTCATTATTCATTTTGAAGCTTCCCATAGCTGCTGTTATTATTGTTGTTGTTATTATTATTATTATTGTTGTTATTAGGGAGGCAGGGTCTTCTGCAGGTTTTAAATTCCAACTTGAGCACTCAATTAACTTCAGTGATCTAATTATTTGTTTAATTGGACATGTTTTTTTTTTACATTTGGCGAAGTTAAATAAATGCACTTGATTCAAGCAACACTACCTGTGAAACATGTTGAGGCCTGGGAAGAGAAGTGTTAAATATCTCTAATTAATCAGATAATGAGAACGATTTTCAGTAATTCAGAGCTGAGGGAGGGACAGAAGGGGAGGGGGGCAGTAGACGCTGCGACCCCCCCTCCAGGAGCAGAGTTTGACCCCCCCCGGTTTAAAATGACCGGGCAGTGTAGGTGCCGGGAGTCTGCAGAATTGGGGGGGCCGCTGGTGAGCCAGCTCTGAATGAAGTGACCCCCGCTGCTCACCACAGCGTCAATATACAAGTCTCACCTGTGAGTCTGCAGCGCTACTAAGAGATCCTGAAGCCTGCTCTCTCTCTCTCTCTCTCTCTCTCTCTCGCTTTTCTTTCATTCTCTCTCTCCTTTCTTTTTCTTCTCTTTCTCTCCGTTCCTTTTTTTTTCTTTCAATTTTTTTTTTCAATTTATTTTGTATCATGATTTTAAGAATACTTAAAATGTTTTGTATAATAGTTTAAAGGATTTATTTAAACCTCGAAAACTTGCGATCATTTCTAGAATGTACTTTTTGGTTTTTGAAGGTATTTCTGATGCCCGGGACCTGGGTGCAGGGCTAGTGTGAGTTTCAAGCTGAGGGAGGGAGGTGCTGCTCTTTCACTGCAGTATGCTGTAATTAAGGGGATTATCGTGGTATGTAATTACAGGTGCTGAAAACCTAGGACTGTGTAACGATGTAATGATAGAGGTTTTGGTGGAGGGCCCTCGCTTACCTTTTTGTTAAGAGCATTTTACAGCACTGGGGGGGGGGGGGACACCCTGGATAGGATTTCCTATACTATTAGAGTGCTCTGCAGTGTTGAGGGGAGTTCACTTTCCTATAGACCTCTATACAGCTCTACAGTGTGGAGTTCTCTTTCCTATAGACCTCTATACAGCTCTGCAGTGTTGAGATCTCTTTCCTATAGACCTCTATACAGCTCTGGAGTGTTGAGTGGAGTTCTCTTTCCTATAGACCTCTATACAGCTCTGCAGTGTTGAGTTCTCTTTCCTATAGACCTCTATACAGCTCTGCAGTGTTGAGTTCACTTTCCTATAGACCTCTATACAGCTCTGCAGTGTTGAGTTCTCTTTCCTATAGACCTCTATACAGCTCTGCAGTGTTAAAACAAGTTAAACCTGCTCAGTGCTTTTTTTCTTTCTCTCCTTGTGTCATCTTCTCTTTCTCCCCTTTTCCCTTCCTCTTTTTTCTTTTTTAAATGTGTTTTGTGCCTAATGAGAATACTGCATATCTTGTACTCGTGCGTGTGCGTGTGAGCGAGGCGTGTGTGTGTGTGAGCGAGGCGTGTCTCGGTGCTGGCAGGGCAGCAGTCGTGTGACGCTTCGTCTCTGCTGGCGTTCTCTGAGGTTGCCTGTTGCATAGTTTCCATATCAAACACTGCCGGGGATAAAGAAAAACACATGACAGTCTGGCCTGCTGCTGAGACTTCACTGAGCGGCATTCACAGCTTCCTGTCAGTACCCAGGAATACTGGGGGGGGGCTCCGTACCTCAAGCCTGCCCTGGACTGGAGGGAGCACCCTTTCTCTTAGGGGGAGAGGGAGGGAGCAGCGATTCTGTACGTGCGTGTACACACGCACACACACACACACGCTTGCTTGACATTTCTGTTCCAGATCACGGCAAACTCTCTCGGAGGCCATGCAAATCCGGACAACGGTCCTGCTGAACTGTGTCCCGAGTGAGTTTATGGAAAGCTGCAGCCTGGCTGTTTTCCCAGTCATGTCATCCAGTTCAGCAGACCACCTGAATTTTTAATTTTTTTTTTTTTTTTGATCTGGGGAGGGGTGAGGACAACAATGGCGGACCAAACCATTAAGGATGCAGTGTGGTCCAGTGGCTTGAAACCAGAAGGTCACCGGTTCAAATCCCGCCTCTGCCACTGACTGACTCGCTGTGTGTGACCCTGAGCAAGTCACTTCACCTCCTTGTGCTCCGTCCTGCGGATGAGATATTAAATCAACGTGCTATTGGAAGCGACTCTGCATATCACGCACAGTTCACAGCCTGCCTCTGTAAAGTCACTCCAATAAGAATCACTGTAGACTTGCCTTTTCTTTGTTTCACTGTGATAGGCGGGCCTGTTTCTGTGAGCAAAGTTTATTTTAAAAGTTTTAAATCACGGTTCTAAATTGACTTTTTTTTATAACATATGGGGGAGGGGAGGGGAGGGGGGGTCTCTAGGTAGGTGATTTGTTTTAAAAACAAAAAACAAAAAACTTTAACTATTGATCCGTCCAGCGAGTCGCGAATGACCAGTTATGTAATCATAGCAAGCCTCTCTCTCTCTCTCTCTCTCTCTCTCTCTCTCTCTCTCTCTCTCTCCGATGGCGTTGTTTGATGGCTCTTGAGCTCAGTTTGGATGCTGTGTTTGTGTGCCCCTCTCCTCTCCCCCCTCGTTGAGGCTGTGCAGGTGTGAGCCCGTGTTATCCGTCCCGCGGCGCTGCTTCTCTGTGTTGTTGTTGTTGCTGCTCCTCGGCTGGTCCCTCGTTCTGCGGAGGTTACATCATCGGCAGCCCTTTTATGTAACTCCAAACCACGGATTATTCTCTCCAGCTGGGAATATGAATTCCCTTTCTGATCTGGAGTGCTGAAATAAACAGCATGTTGGGGACTCTCTCTCTCTCTGTCTCTCTCTCGAAGATGATTTATCGGCACGACTACAGAGGAAGTATTGACAAAGCAACTAGAAAATAAATAACAGTAAAAAAAATAAAATAAAGACATTGTACCAAATGGTTTGACAGAAAATAAATCTGTATAAAAAAATTTAAAAAAATATTGCAATATAAAACACACTCGCAGATAGTTATTTGTGCCCCCATGTGTGATAGAAGGGAGTTTCTGTCAGTGAAGTGTAATGGGAGCAGATAGAATTAGAATTAGAATTTAGAATTGAAAAAACAGGAATTCTAATTCCAATTCCAGTTCCAGTTCCGGCTGTGTTTAATTCTTAACACCAGTGCAGTAATGAAAGTTATTGGAGCTGAAGGAATGGGAGTAATTTTACCTTTTGAAATCATGTTATAAACATTTCTAGTCCAGTCTAGAGCATGCGAGCCAGGGCTGCAGGAAAGCAACAGACATTGTCAGGAGGTAATCGGCTTTGAGGGACGGATCAGAGGAGAGGTGTGTGTGTGTGTGTGTGTGTGTGTGTGTGTGTGTGTGTGTGTGTGTGTCAGGGGTGTTTGGTTCAGCTATGCGAGCGATGCGCTGGGATATTTATACCGCTTCCAGGTCACAGGGTCGCTGTGCTGAGTCTGCTCGCAGTGAGATTGGGTTTCTGTTTGAGAACTCTTAGTGTCAGAGCCGTGCCAGGGAACAAATGCTGGGGCTTTGCAAAAACTTTAATGTGATGTTAGGGGTTTCAGATGCATTTTATGATTATTATTATTATTATTATTATTATTATTATTATTATTATTATTATTATTATTATCATCAGGGTTGAGGATGCATTTTTTTCTTAATTCTTTTTTGCAATCAAGTCCCACAGTATCAAAATTGCTTTGCAGTGCGATCTGACTGTGTCTGATAACATGTGCTTCAAAAAAAAAATAAAACCAGTTAAACCTCAACAAACCATAAACAGATCCTCCCTCTCTCCCCTTACAAACTCCCCGTCTCTCCCCTTACAAACCCTCCCTCTCTCCCCTTACAAACTCCCCCTCTCTCCCCTTACAAACTCCCCGTCTCTCCCCTTACAAACCCCCCGTCTCTCCCCTTACAAACTCCCCGTCTCTCCCCTTACAAACTCCCCGTCTCTCCCCTTACAAACCCTCCCTCTCTCCCCTTACAGACCCTCCCTCTCTCCCCTTACAAACTCCCCGTCTCTCCCCTTACAAACTCCCCGTCTCTCCCCTTACAAACTCCCCGTCTCTCCCCTTACAGACCCTCCCTCTCTCCCCTTACAGACCCTCCCTCTCTCCCTTTCTCTCGGACTTCGGAAATCCTGAATACCCCCCCCAGGCTAAATAAAGAAGGGGAGGAGAGAGAGAGATTGATAGGGGAGGGTGCTCCACGTTGCCCCCGCGCGGTGTTGGGTGTCGCTTGGAGCACGTCGGCAGAATTCGATGCTGGAAATTTCCTTCCAGTGAAAATCGTCTTGCTCCTCCACGTCCTGAATCGAGCGGTCTGTACAGAGGGCTGGAAATCGACCATTTAATCCATATTGAGCTGACCTGACAGACCCTGACAGTGACAGTAAGGCTGCCATTGCATTGCACAGCAGTTTGATCCTTTCCAGGTATTCTCTGTGCGTTTTTTAATAAGACACACCTGAGCTTGTTAGCTCTGCCCTGTGGCTCACCGAGCTGCTAGTAAAACCTGGAGTGGGTGACACTGCTATGCAACAGGAGTCTTATTTATTTGTTTTGCATCCCTGGTTCAGGGCAGGCAGTTGGAAGTATTTTCAGAGCGGATCTCTCGCGGTTTCTGTTTCTGTGAAGTCAGCGATGCTGCCTGATAAGTGATTCTGCAGCCAGGTAGGGTGACCTGCGCTGGGCAGGCTTATCAGCACTCTGCTGTAATCTCTCTGAGCTGAACGCGCCCTGGGAGGGAGGAAGTGGCTCACGCTCTCTCCCACCCCCGCAGGGCTGTGTAGCGCGGACGATGGTGGATATAACGCGTCTGTCTGTCCGTCCGTCCGTCTGTCAGGGTCATTTTTCCTGTTTCCTTTCTAAAATCAATTCCCGCTTTTTGTTGATTTTTAGAGAGATTTTCTAACGGTTGCAATTGTTTGTCCGCTTTCATTTTGAAGCTAATTTAATTATTAATTTCTTAGCAGACGCCCTTATCCAGGGCGACTTACAATTGTTACAAGATATCACATTATTTTTTACATACAATTCCCCATTTATACAGTTGGGTTTTTTTACTGGAGCAATCTAGGTAAAGTACCTTGCTCAAGGGTACAGCAGCAGTGTCCCCCACCTGGGATTGAACCCACGACCCTCCGGTCAAGAGTCTAGAGGCCTAACCACTACTCCACACTGCTGCCCCAGCCATTGATGTGTATGTAAGTCCAGAGCCCCCAAAAGGCCGTTCCTCTTGGAGGTCCAGTCGCTGTGTGAACCAGCAACCCTACAAAAATAATTCGGTTACAAAAATGAATAGCAGTGATGGAAGCGGTTTAAGAACCCGCTCCAGAGCTTGGTCTGTGCTTGCACCGGGACAGTGGGGTGATCTTAGTGTTATTATGGGATACTCGCACAGCCGCGTGGTTCAGTAGCTTCTCTACAGAGGCTCTACCTGTTGCATCTCTCTCTGTCTCTGTCTCTCTGTCTCCTGGTTTTAAAGGATTTGTGTTCGTTTTATTTTTCTCCTGCTCCTCTGATCCTGCCGTCGCCTTCTTCTTTTAGTTTTATTTATTTATTTTATTTTTTATTTTTAGTTCTGAAGTATATCGGTTGCTAAGAGACAGAGTTGGAGAGAGAGGCAGAGGAAGTGTGTTTTTGTCGGGGTGTGGGGTGGCAGCAGCAGCAGCAGCAGCAGCAGACGCGTGATGACGCGCTGTCCGAGTCAGCGCTGACGTGCGTGTGCGTGTGTGTGTGCGTGTGTGTGTGCGCGTGAATGCTTTTCTGCGCAGGAGTTGTATGAAAGGGTGTAGGGAATAAATGAACCGGCGCACCTCAATAGATGAGTGCGTTATTACAATGTGCCTGGTTTCCTGTACAGGAGAGTGTGTGTGTGTGTGTGTGTGAAAGTGGGAGACTGTAATGAAAACGACCTGAATAGCTGTGCGTTTGTGTCTTTCTCTCTGTGTGTGTGTGTGTGTGTGTGTGTCTCTCTCTCTCTCTCTCT